>JAQIUQ010002716.1:390000-662500 GCA_030378365.1 Hybognathus amarus | reverse complement strand
GTGATTCTCTGGAATCGGGTGCCTTCAAGCCCCCAAACTTGCTTCAAAGATTTTCAATTGAAGGAAATCACAAAATGCATTTTAATGCTGTCAATTAATAGAACCAGGTGCCTTTGCATTATAATGCAACACAATTGTTCAAAAAATTATTTAAAGATAATGGGTTGCCTAAGTAGTAGACAACAAGCATGTTTGCATGTCTTCACTAACCATCATTACATTTTCATTGAATATCAAACAAATAAAAAGTGCAATTAATACCAAAATGATGCTGCTGCTAATATAATCATATGTTGGTCTAGTGTATTTTCGTTTACTGTTGTAAAATGGAAAATCAATAATCGCTAATCAGAGAATTGGTTAATAATCGAAAATCGACTGTAATCGAATTCGGGACTTCAATAATCGTAATCGGATCGAATCGGAAAATTGGACAGATTAACCACCCCTAATATCCATCTGGAAACCTTCCGTTGAAGTAGTTTTGGTAAGGGGCGAAAATTCTGGTTAGCTGATTGGCCTATGTTGGTGATAGACGGGCCAAATCAACCAATCAGATCAACGAAGCACATGACGTACTGAACTTGCTGCTGCAGGTAAAGGCTCGTTAGCTCAGCAAATAAGCAACATGTCGGCAAAGGATATTTGCCGTTTATGTAACTACATTTTGCGAATAAAAGGCACCATTTCAGCTGCCCGGTCCATATTTCACAAGAAGGATGCAAGAGAAAAGCATTAGCGAGCGGCTAAAAGAATTAGGACTACCGCTGTCTGAAAATGTTTCTAGATCGCGTTGCTTCCGCTTGATTGCGTCACACCTCAACCCGCCTCAAAGCCAACGCTGATTGGACGTTCGTTTGGTGAACTGCTCCCAAATTTTCTTTAACGGAAAGTATCCAGACTGATCTGCGAGTGAAACCTTGAAAGCTTGCTGAGATCAGGATGGTCTCGCGAGGCTAATTGTCACCATAAATGTTGTGTGACTGGAACAGGGGCCAAATGAAAGTCATGAGTATGACATAACCTGAAACTTGTTTGTTGTAGAATACAGGTGAGGTGACCTCACCCTGTCATGATAATGGAGCCATGAAAATCAACGTCTGGTGTTTGTTTGTCTTTGTGTGCGTGTTTGAAATTAAACTGAGGTCATCGAGGGGTCTTGTTGTGTGGTACTTAGAGGTCAGAAGTCTGAATAAAGGGAGGAGAGGATGGGATCTAAATGACAATGGACAAAAAAAAGAGAGAGAGAGAGAATATCCTTTAGCAGCCAATGAAATGATCTCGGTCTAAAAAAAAGTGACTTGTCCTAACTCAACTTCCTTTTAAATGGGACATAGGTTGACAGGAAAGAAAACTGTAACAGAGGTTGCTCATTCATCGCTCAGGAGACTCAAAGCACTAAAATGTTCCCTGGGGCATCTTTGTTCCTAACCGTCTCTCTCACACACACAGTCTCCACTATGCCTTACAAAACAGAGTAATTACACATCATTATTTTACGTCTTATAGGTGGTATGGAGCAGACAGACAGGAACAACGAGAATGAAAACAACTGCAGGTAATGACAAAACATCAAAGCTACGAGAAACAAGAAAAGAGTAACAGAAAGAGCAGAAAAAGAGATGGACTACAACAGTTTACAGGTCACGCCACAGAGGACATCAAAGACTCGCGTCTGCAGAGGAAGAAGGAGCTGGAAAGAATGACAGGAAGAAGAGAAGAGACAGATAAATGAACAGAACGAAGAGACGACTGCAGTCTACAGGTAATGCTACACACAGCACATCAAAGACTGTGAAATTACAGCTTCATTCCCAGTGACGCCACAGAGCGGCCGCAACCAGAGACTCCTCGCAGCGCTGAGGAACAACATGCAGGGGCAAAAACACATTATTTGTTCTGAGAAGGATACGCAGATTCACCTAAATGCACTTACAAATACTTAGTTCAAGTCTTTAATTTGACATTAGTAACTGTTTAACAGCATGCGTCATGGACAATAATGTAGGACAACCTAGCTGTGGCAAAAAGTATAATAAAAAAAAAAAGAGAGAACTGACATTTGAGAATATAAAATTATTTGACGAACCTCTTTTCAATCCTGTTTAGATGCATTTCCTTCTCAAAAACAATGTTTAGCTAGATATTAATTTATTATTTGTAGTATTTCAGAGTATGTACCGATTACAATTTTCTAGGCCGATTCCGATTAAATTTTTTCTAAACACTTCACAGCACAAACAAATATTTATTTTCTCTCTTTCCTTTAGTCGAACAGTTTACATAGAACATTTTTAACAGTAAATCGCTATAAAATAGCACTATATAAATTACTCCTGGTGTGGGGAATTCACACGCATCTAAAGTGCAGTGTTATGGAAGAACCATTTCCTCCTTTTCACATCCAATATCCATAAAAAGAAAAAGAAAATGAATTTTCTTTTCTGACATACTTATACAAAAATAAAACTAAAAATAAGAAAAAAACAGACTCTGCGCGAAACCCGCGATTCACCGCTGCTCCTGCTCAGAATCAGAATCAGAATGGGGGGTTTATTCGCCCTGAATGTTTGTACATACAAGGAATTTACTTTGGCTGGAAGGTCAGGGCTCCAGACTAACTTTTTTTACTAGGAGCACTGTTGCCCCTAACTGAAAATTTTAGGAGCACAAGCAGAAAATTTAGGGGCACACCTTAAATCAGCTTGCAATGCAATTATTCAAATTTCTCCCAAAACAACTGTAATACTGAAAAAATGCTTTAATAATAAATAGACTTAATATTATGATATGCTGTTTTATTTTAAGTACACAGGGCTCCAGACTCAAATTTGAAAGCAGCACCACCTCAAAGGATTATTTTTTTTTTAAATAAATGTTTAAATAAGAGTTTTCCAACATCTTAATTTTTTGTTTTAGGACAATCTTTGAAGGATGAACAAAAAATGTGTTAGTCATCACATAAAAAATACAAAAAAATATATAACATTTATATATGATATTTTAGTTTTGAAGTGCTGGGAAAAGATGTGTTGTAGGCTACTTGTAAGCGTTTGACTATTTCTTCCACTTTATCATATTTATGGTTAGAGTTAAGTTACTACATTAGCCTAAATCCATGGTGAATGTTGCTGATCTGTGGACTGAAAGCCTTCTATAAGTGTTTCTCCTGGTTTCCACGCCAGCACTGTTTGATCTGATATCTATGGTTTATAACAGACTAACTCTGCGCCGAATCGGTTTCTCACTGGATCTCGTAGTGATGATGTTATTAATTCTGAGGCTAATTCAATGGATTTCTACTCTGGATCTCCTAGGCTAACAGTGTCGCGTGAGCGAGATCGGCCCGCGACTGGCAAGTTCAGGGGAATCGGGGCTTTGTTTTACTGTCAGTGGTTCGGGTCGCTGCAGCTGCTCAACGGTCCTAATCATTGACGAGTAGCAGCTAGCGTATTTTCGTTCCACTTTCATTTTGTTTGCATTCGCTGCTAGGTAACAAGTCGAGATCGCTTATCAGACGCACATAGCAGGATGTGATATTTGTCTCCGTCTCCTTCCCACAGACGTTTATGCGCGCTATTCTTGTCACGGATTCATTGACGCGCCCCTTCCACCATGCGTTTAACGTGTGGCAAATTTACTGGTCGCACATGTGCGACTGGATCTAAAATTCAGTCGCACGCTCTCAAATTTTGGTTCGCAAAATGCGACCATTTGGTCGCAGTCTGGAGCCCTGAAGGTGCAAACATATAACATATAAAATATAGGGTACATGCTATAATAACACAAAGATGTGCCCACATGGGGTACCTAATAAAGTAATGGTGCAAATATGACAAAGTGCAAAACTAGAAATGAGTTCAAATTTGAGGTCAGTGTCACTGAGAGCTCCGTGCTCGATGCTCACGCTCTGCTCCTTCTCCCGGTGTGAATGCACTCATTGATTTACATGCATTCCGGAAATAATACGCACTGCTCACATTTGCGTTGTGAAACGGCCGCAATTCATGAGGTTTCCTACATGTGCGTTCCGTGTGCACATGTGATGCTAATCATGTGATGCTAATGTTAATCAAGCGGTGCCCGAGTGTATTTGACCGGCATAAAATCAGCATACGTCAGACTGACTGGCCGGTTGCAAATCACGTGAAAATCGGCCAATTCGCGGTCACCAGCCGATCAATCGGTGCAATTTAAAAAAATGTAAAATAATAAAGGCTAGTTCAGTGTGAACTTGGCTAGTTCACACCGAAAATGATAACAACCGGCTAGATGTACATCATACCCTTACTCATCGTTTCACTGGTGTAGACACTAATATAGGATAGTTATCTCATAATAAACCCAGACAGTGTGATCAGGACCCTGACGCGAAGCAGAGGGGTCTTGCTCACTCTGAATGCGTTTATTCTGCGATAACCAGCTGGACGTTCATTTTGCCGCTTATTTAATGGCTACTTGCCACATAAGTAAACAATTAGACACGAAATATCGACTTGTTGAAATATTTAATAAGGTCTTGATACGCAAAGCTTCCATGGAGAGAGATGTTGCTAGCAAGCGGCAAGTTCCACTAGGCGGGCATTTGAGGGGTACACAACTTATTACACTGCACTACACCACATAAATAATTATGGGGATAAAAAGATAAAAGATACTGATCTGAGATGAAACCAAACCATTTTAGAATTGTATCAATTTGTCATCTTACACCCTACCCATTACAGTGTACAAAACAATCATTGCTAAATGGCAGCAGCAACGTTTGTATGAAACAAGAGTGAGTCTGCAATACTGGATGACATGATTAAATAATTGTGCACATATATTGATTTTAGTAAATATTTTATTAGCTCACCAAACTTTCACAAAGAGAAAACGCTCCTAGCAAGACGTAGCACTGACTTTCAATTTTTACTGGTTGTTATTGGGAAATAACATCGCTGGATTGTGCGATTGACCAATCAGAATCAAGTATTCAACAGAGCCTTGTAAGTAACGTTACTTAGCCTAACTGTTACATAAAATTAACTGTTTATTATAAGCGCATAATACAGTTTTGTTGTCAACTGCTTAAAAATGTTCAAGCTCTTTAAAGCAGGATGGATTCTGATTGGCTATCAATGTTTTTATCAGCAAGGAGGAAAAAAAAGGTTGTCATAGTTGTTTTTCATAATTGTTGTAAATCCATAACAATTATACCTGACCTGGAAGCATCTCTGCGAGAGCCAACTTTGACTTAAAGTATCTGTGCTGAGAGCCACATTTAACTGAGTCTCAACTTTATGAATGCTGACTCGCAGTCTTGCTTGAAGCGCTGATGGAAACTTCAGCTTGTGTAAACTAAAGTGTTTCACTTTAAATGAGAGAATTTTTTTTTGAAAATCTTAAATGCCATTTCAAATCAGCTATACACAAAAATGCATTTGTTCATCAAAATGTAATTTAAAGAACACAATCAAACAAAAACAAAAAAGCTGTGGGCTATAGTATCCCAGAAGACCACCCCCCCTTTTTCTGTATGAGTGATAATAGGACCTGTCGAGTCTACAACTCTATAAAAAAATAGGCTCCACTTTTCACCCACCACAAATTGGCCTCACACTGCGTGGAGATTTAGCGGCTCCGTTTAAATAATCAAAACCAGATCATTCCTTTTCAGCCGCTCTCTCTGCAAGTTGTGGAAAGTGTCAGTATGGAAAAAAGTCATTGCATCATAAATAACCATTTAATAATGATCCAATTAATTAGTGGGCATGTGTTCTGTTTCTGAAACATTTCATAAACTGGGAATATCTGGTAAGGAAACTGTAACTGCAGCGCTCTCATGATGGAATAACCTATTATGGTGGCAAAAATGTGGCAAACAAAGATAGCTATCATTAATCCAACTATTCTTTCACATATCTTACAGTGAAATTTGAACCACCAAAGACACTTCAAGAACTGATCACCTCGACATCACTGGAAGATGATTGAGATGAAGCCCCAAAGAAGTGATGTCACGCACTATACATGATGTCAAATTATATTGGATGTTGGATTCATTTACAGTCCTTACTGAATATCTTGCCTCAGTCTTTCACGTGTCCAATGGTTCTCGGTTACCTACTGGTCTATAAGACAAGTGATATGAGAGATAAGCCTGATCAGAAGTGATCAGGAGTGGTTGGATGTGTTGTACTGAGCTACTCTAAACAATTAACAAGTCCATCAGCCAGAGGTCAGTTCTTCAGCAGACACGATCATTCTCCACTGACCACACTTTGTGGTAAAAGTGTAGAGTTTACAGTGAGAATTATGAAAATAAGTGTACTGCGGTTGTCAACTGAAAATAAGTGTACTGTGATTGTCAAAACATTTGGTAACTAAACAGAATTTCATTAAATTTCATTAAGAATGTCAGAATTTCATAAGTTAAGTGACAACATGAATGACGATTCCGAACTTGATTTAATAGATTAATTTGGCAAATATCAGGTAGAGTAGCCATGTTCATTTTTCTCAAGATAAAAGGTGGGGGTCAGCAGCTTATTTACAGTGACCTTACACATGGGGAAATGTGCATTCGTACTGGTTTTCGACTGATTCAAACCAGAAATTGCAGGTCTTCACTGGTTTAATTGTCAATATGCGTGTTTGATTTCATGCAGCATGGCACAGACTGAATGGCGTACGAGAGATAAAAATATTGAGCCCGTTCTCATACCAAGGCGTCATATACGATGCTTTTGCCAAAGCGTAGACATCCAACACACATGGCACCCTTTAGCGTCAAATGAGACACAGATATATATGGGCCAGAAAGCGCCTCCTAGTGGTATAACCCAAACCCTACACCATACCTAAACCTACCATAACCGAAGCATCTCATTTGACGCTAAAGCCAAGTTCACACTACAGGATTTTAACCCCGATTTATGCCCGATTTGCAAATCGTTGAGCTCGCCGACAGGTCAGGGTGTTATCGCGAGCAAATCGCGGGGATTAGCGGACGATGAACGCTCGCCAATCTGTTAGTATGAAAGAGCCAACAACGCAAAAAAAAAGCGTTCGCAGACGCGTCGCCGAGCCCAGAAAAATATCTAGCCTGCTAGATATCCAGAGCCGTCGCGCAACTCAACCTCAGTGATGTCATGAGTACAGCCAATCATAGCAACGCATGGGTTGAGGACACCAGGTAAATCTTAGTTTTTATTTATTTTGTGCAATTTTTTCTCAGAGCAGATCGTCACGTAAACAGTGTGCAGCACTAGTTTCTGTCTGACGTCCATTCACGTGTTGTGTTCTCTTCTGTCGCTGGGTAGAGGCTCACGTGCTGTTTCACGTGATTTCTGGTTCGTTTTATTGTGTGGTTTTCGTGACAAAACGTGGTTTGTAGACAAGATAGAATCGTTGGGTGACAGAGTTGTTGTCAACTCATTATTTATTTGATTATTTTCAGGATTTAGACTTTACCATAGTACTGAAACAGCTTGCTCTTATCATACGATCGTTGGTGTATCTCCATGTAGTGCATTGTCACAACAACTTGAACACTCCTGATTTCACTGAGAGCAAGTCATGTAGTGTGAAACGCACAGTTCAGCCCAACAAAATCATGTAGTGTGAACAAGGCTTAAAGGGTGCCATGTGCGTTGGATTTCTACGCTTTGGCAAAAGTGTTGTATATGACGCCTTGGGATGAGAATGTGTTGAAATATCGCAACAGTGACTCGAAAGCACAGCTCGCGATTCTCGACGTCATATGGAAAGCGACTTCAACTTCTTTTTACTTATAAGCCAAGAACAAAAAATAACTGCATTGCGTATTTCAGGGCATTGAATCACGTTCAGTCTCTTGTACCATTGTCACGAATAACAATTAAATTATTATATTAGATGAAAAAGCTAAGTTAAAGAATTAAAATGACTAAAACAAATATAAATGTAAATACTAAAACCAAAACTAATAAACATTAAAAAAGAATAAAAATGCAATTATTCAAATTACAATAAACTGAAGCATTAGAAATATGCAATTCAAAAAAATTCGTTCTGCGTTCAGCATTTAACATTGACGTTAACAACGCCAGGGCTTGAGGATTGCTATTGAAAGCCGTTCTGTTGATTTACGGACTGTGAAAACACAACAGAGTCACTCATCAAGTTCAAAGAGAAGATACGAACTGTACGACACTGAGAAAACATTCCAGCATCACTGAAGCATTCCAGCGTTCGGAGACAACACTCTGGATGAAAACACGGCTTTGTGGAACGCCGCGACACTCTTCCCACACCCAGACATGACCCACATGGTTTAGAGCCGGGACACGGCAGGGGGAGACAGACAGCCGCATGCACAGAGACAGATGGAGGAGCATGCAGCCGTGTTGAAAGACTCACAGGGTCACGAACCTCTACAAGAAATTAGCACAGAGAGAGAGGAGAGAGAGAGAGAGATCAGGAGAGGATAAAAGTCTCAGATAAAGGCACTTTGTCATTGTCTCATGTGGACGGCAGCTGTGTGACAGTTATCACTCATACTTATAGCACACACATCCTGTACATGAATCACAGGACACAATCTGACCAAACAGTCAGAGCAGGAAGACTTCTGGTGTTTCCCATCCTTTTATGTCTCGCATACCCCCACAGACCCATCACTTCGGCTCAAGTACCCCTTCATCAACAAAACACTCATTAAACGGGATATCCTTTTGAATTACCATTAATATGATCAAGTGTCCTTTGATTATGATATCAATGCTGTGGGAAAATAACAGACTCATTAAGCAGCTTCCCTGGTGACAATCTGTGGTCAGTAGAGATACTTTATCATTTATTTAGAAATCAAATCCAGATGGGACATTTAATAACAGTAAAGTCATTTGCAAAGTCATTTATTTTGTCAAAGCTAAAGTATGATATCACCAGCGGGTCACATACATACAAACATGACAACTGTTTCAAAAAGAAAATCAAAAATAAATAGCTATAAACAACAAAAATCGAATGTTTTTTTTTTTTTGTTTGTTTTTTTTTTTATGCATCTTTAAAAAGATACATTAACCCTGGAGTTAACATTCCAGAGGGAAAGAAAGATTATATTTGTCTTATAAAGTAATATTTATTTATATATATTTACATTTACTCAGCGAGGACACATTGATCAAAAGGGACAATGGACAATTTTGTAAGATTGTAAATGTCTTTATTTTAAATAAATATTTTAAATCTTACTTTCTTTAACCACTTACCCGTCACCCCTTTTTGATAATTGACATTAAAATGCACAATACAAACTTAAATGGTTGTAATTCAAGAATGCTTTGGAATATATACCCTAGTTTGGTCTTGTTTTAAAGAAAACAATCAGCAGATTATTCCTGAATTGAAAGCACTTCAAAAAATTAAAGTATGAAAAAGTTATGGAAGTTATAATTTACAGCAAATCAAATATAATTTATTAATATATTTTTTAAATATAAAAGAAATATTTCACAAAATGTTTTACTATAAAATGAAAGCTATATATCTAACCAAGTTGTGTTCCAAATTTAAAGTTGATATCACAAATTTTCAAGTTTTCACAGGATGAATTCTGAGTTCGTAAGCTTTCAAATGATACCTAATTTATGATAGCTACTAAAATATGTGTATATATATATATATATATATATATATATATATATATATATATATATATATATATATATATATATATATACATAAAAATAATACTTTTTAGAGCACTAAAAACCAAAGTTTCAATTATTAAAAGTGTATGCGTCGACTTTTTGTGACAAAGGTCAGAAACTCCTGTAATGACGTTGATTTTTTGAGGCACATTCTTGTCATAAATTCATATATTACTGTTCATTCATAATTTGTAAGAAACAAACAGCGATGAAATATCTATTTAGGAGTCTTAGACCTTTCCAACGATATATAGTTTGTCATGACTAGATTAGGACTTAATAGTAATATAGTGAAGTAAATTTAGATTGCCAGTATACTGGCAAGTGACAGTTAAGGGGTTAAGTTAAACCAACAATATTTTTATTGTTATTGTTTTATTTTACAGTGCAGAAATAAAATGAAACATGAAATGAAAAATGAAACAGTTGTTTTCGTAGTCATATCTTTGGCCGACTTTTTGACCGGTGAGCATAAGAGACTTTTTACCGACCCTTTTCAACAGTAGTGTACATCAAAGAGAAAACTTTGCCATCTTAATCCATCTCCTGCCTACATACTGGATTTTTCTCCTCAAGACTCTGTCACACATTACAGCATCAATCTAGAAATAACTTACTTTAAAGACTATAAAGAATCAAATTATGATCTTCTATGATGATCCAAGCTCAATTTGCAAACCAATTTGTAATTTTGAAATTTCAGGTAGCATGGCAGAGCACAGATGCTGATAATTGCATGTTTTTGTGCATGCACACATCTTAACTTAGCCATAATTTCCCAAAGCATTTGGGTTCTAAAATTCTTTACACACACAAACACACACTTAGCCAGCTAAACAAGAACATTCCATCGATGTAATGTGTTTTATACTGTACAAATTCATTGTATATTATATCCCCTTACACTAACACTACCTCTAAAACTACTCACACAAAACTTTCTTAATTTTTACAAAACCTTTAAGTAATTTATTTTCATACCATATTATATTTACAAATGAGATTTTGTTAGCTTTTGGGTAGAAAATGATGCACAAAATAGTCAAGTAGGTACACACATGTTGGGTTTTATGGGGACATTCAATAAGATACACTAATCGGTCAAAAGTTTAAGGTTGGTAAGATTTTTTGTTTGTAAAAGAAGCTCTTCTGCTCACCAAGGCTGCAATTTTTTGATAAAAAATACACAAAAAACACAGTAATATTGTGAAATAAATAATATGACAATTTAAAATGACTTTTTTATGTTAATATATATTAAAATGTAATTTATTCCTCTGAAAAAAAGCTGAATTTTCAGCATCATTACTCCAGTCTTAAGTGTCGCATGATCCTTCACAAATCACTCTAATATGATGATTTTATGCTCCAAAAACATGTATGATTATTATCCATGTTGAAAACAGTTTTTTACATTTTTATTTCAGGATTCTCTGATGAATAGAAAGTTCAAAAGAACAGCTTTTATCTGAAATGGAAAGCTTTTGTTACATTAAACACTACCCTTTAAAAAGTTTGTGGTCAGTAAGAATTTGTATTTTATTTTGGGGGAAATAAATAAGAAATCAATACTTCTATTCATCAAGGATGAGTTACATTGATCAAAAGTTACAGTAAAGACATTTATAATGTTAGAAAAGATTCAAATTAAATAAATGCTGTTCTTTGAACGTTCTATTCATCAAAGAATCCTGAAATAAAAATGTAAAAAACTGTTTTCAACATGGATAATAATCATACATGTTTTTGGAGCATAAAATCATCATATTAGAGTGATTTGTGAAGGATCATGTGACACTTAAGACTGGAGTAATGATGCTGAAAATTCAGCTTTTTTTCATTTTAATATATATTAACATAAAAAAGTCATTTTAAATTGTCATAATATTTCACAATATTAATGTGTTTTTTGTGTATTTTTTATCAAAAAATTGCAGCCTTGGTGAGCAGAAGAGACTTCTTTTAAAAACATAACAAATCTTACCGACCTTAAACTTTTGACCGGTAGTGTATGCCATCCCTTAAAACCAATCATCAGAGAGAAAAAAAGTGTATTGCGGAAAACATCACTTTTTTTTCTCATGGGGACCAAAAATTTTTCCACAAGAACAAGAATTGTATGGCCATCTTTGTGGGGACATTTTGTCCCCATAGGATATACCTGGAACACACACACACACACACACACCACTCAGGCAGCAGAATACTGTAATTTTGCCATCATGGTAGTAAATGATTGGTAAACAGTGCCCATCGGCACTGAAGGCCCTTTCCCCCCTCTAGTGGCCCAACAGAGGCAGTACATGAGTTTTACAGGTGTTGTTGCAATAATGTACTTAAATCTGTTGTTGGGTTGGAAATGGTATTGGTAAAAACTCTTATACAGAGGTTTTTGTACCACTTGATCATCCCAGCTTCTCATTTTAAAGGGTCAGAAAGACAGAACTACTAATGATCTAACAACCTGACTTTCAAGAAATCATTAGGGAAGAGAGGGATAAACTGGAAAACTTTTACTTACAATGGCCAGGATTACATGTACTATAAGATCGCCAACATGTATTTGCGGTATATGCCGTTTTAGAACTGAATTAATTTGCTGTCTTCTGGACTGGTACATAAAAATGACTTCAACAGGAAAAAAAAAAAAAAAAAAAAACACCTCTCAATCACAGGCAGCTTTATATGATAGGTCCTTTCTAAATATAAGCTTATGTGACAAAAACTGTTTGCTAAAGTAAGTGGGCAGCACAAGATGACGTTACCCACTGTTTTTAGGCCAAAAAGGCCATTTAAATGTATGCAAATGAAAGAACAGAATGACAGGCCGACATCATATCTGTTCTCCCTCAACTAATGAGGGTTTTTAATGTTTGTCATATTTAGCATGTCATTACACTGTTCGCGATAATCATCATCCACTTGAGACTAATTAAACACGTCAACGACTCAACCTTCAGTAAACAGCAGCAGGTGGAAGCGTTTCATTATTCATCGGTTCATTACCTCACAGTACAAACAAAAAAAACCCACACACACACACTGAAACTACTACATCTTTGTCTCCTGAAACCTCTTGTGCATATTAACTGCTAAATACATTCATTTACATACATAAAACATATGTAAATAACAGAGTGTGAAATCACACGCCAGTTTCTTTGACTCGACAGTCTTTAGAAACATCAAATCAATGATGTGTAATAGATGAGCAAGCACACATTGCATTAAAAAGGCAGGTTTGTGTAAATGCAGCAGTTATATCTGCCACTCTTACTGTGTGGGCTTCTTCCACAGCAATTAAACGTTCACTCGGAGAAAAAACAAGTTTATCCCACACAACATGCATTATTGGCCAACACTGGTTAACAAAGTGCAAACCACTTACCCTCTGACAAATATATGCTTAGACATCATATCTGAAGGAGGAGGTTCGTTCACTCCAAAACATCAGATCAAAGTTACACAGTAACTGAGTCAGAGCAGGAAAATGTTTTAAACAGAGACGGCCTGAATAGAAATCAAACCATAATGAGGTTCGAACAAAACTATAAAATGGATTTCTTGTTGACATTTTGATACTTACTGGGTCTCGATAAATACAGCAATTTATGACTTTTTTTCTTGAAGGGCTACTTGTAGCGTCTACGGGAGTACATGGAATGGCTTGAAACCAGGATAATCATGCTAAAAGATGTTACAGAAAATGGACAGACTCCTGAACACAAAAGCTGAGACAAAGGAATACATCGGTAAACAATTTAAACTGAAAAGAAACTCCACATGGTGAAAAAAAAGTCATTTGTTTAGGGAAAAATAATACAAAACTGGTGGAAACTGGCAAGATATTTTAGTTCTCAACTTAGTCAACTGTAGTCTTGCGAAAATGACCAAAAAAGCTAAGGCCTAAGTTGATCGTCAGGGACCATTGGTGGCAATTGTTCAAAGATCAATTTGGACTTACAGTGGAAAAAAAAGGCCAGTAGTTGGGGGTCACTTTGCCTCGCAAACACATAACACACATGCATTTTCAAAACCTTGCTCTTTAAAACGAGTTTTCAGGCCCCTAAAATAAATTAAGTGTAAATGAACCACCAAAAGGCATAAATAAAGTAAATCATATGCATGAGATCTCATCAATGTAATACATTATACATGATGGCCACGTAATTAAGTACACCCTGTTCAACTGCAAACTTCTAATCTGTCAATCACATGGTAGCAACATTTAGAAGAGTAGGTCAAGATGATCTGCTAAAGTCCAAACTGAAGTTTATAATAGGGAAAAAGGTGATTTAAAGGGTAAGTTCATCCAAAAATGAAAATTAAGTCATTAATTATTCACCCCATGCTGTACCAACCCCGTAAGACCTTCATTTGTGTTCCAAAGATGAACAAAGATATTTTTGATTAAATTTATTCGAGGAGAATACTTTTGTGCGGAAATAAAAACAAAAATGATGACTTTATTCGCGATTGCGTTCTTATCTATGCTTATTCTATTACTTCTTGCACAATTCTCGCACATGCGTCGTGGAAATCTCTTGAACTCTCGTCTCAGGCCCAGAAGGAAGAAAAGGAATAGTTGGATAAAGTTATTTTTGTTTTATTTCCGCACAAAAAGTATTCTCGTCGCTTATAGTTGAGCCACTGTAGTCACATGGAATATTTAAACATTTTCTTCAATGACTTTCTGGGCCGTCAAGTTTCAATCCCTTAGGGTGCCTATGTAGGAGTGATCCAGCTCTCAAATTTAATCAAAAATATCTTCATTTGTGCTCCGAAGATGAACGAAGGTCTTACGGGGGTTGGTACAGCATGGGGGTGAGAAATAATGACATAATTTTCATTTTTGGATGAATTAACCCTTTGTGACACTTTGCATGGACACTCTGAACATGGTTAGTTGCATGGTTAGTGCTAAACGGGCTGGTGAGAGTATTTCAGAAACTGCTGATCTACTGGGATTTCCACACACAACCATCTCTAGGATTTACAGAGAATGATCAGAAAAAGAGAAAATATCCACGGGTCAGAGGAGAATGGCCATACCTGTTTGAGTTTATAAGGCAACAGTAACTCAAATAACCACTCGGTACAATTAAGGTCTGCAGAAGAGCATCTCTGACCGCACATGTTGAACCTTGAAGCAGATGGACCACAGCAGCAGAAGAACACACCAAGTGCTACTCCTGTCAGAAAAGAACAGGAAACTGAGGCTACAATTCGCACAGGCTCGCCAAAAATCAGACAATAGAAGATTGGAAAAAAGTTTCCTGGTCTAATGAGTCTCGATTTCCACTATGATATTCGAGATCGTAGGATAAGAATTTAGCAAACAACATGACAGCATTGCTCCATCTTGCCTTCAGACTATCATTGGTTCAGACTGCTAGTGGTGTAATGCGTGACATTTCCTTGGCACACTTTGGGCCTTTTAGTACTGATTGAGCATTGTTTAAACGCCACAGCCAGCTTGAGTATTGTTGCGGAGCATGATGTCCGTCCCTTTATGACCACATCTGCTGATGGTTACTTCCAACAGGATAGCACAACACAGGGCTCCAGACTAACTTTTCCACTGGTTGCACTGGTGCTACCAACTTTCTCAGTTGGTTCGCACCAGCGTTTGATTTGGTCGCACTTTTTTTTTTACTACATGCCATGGGATTAATCAATGCATGCTGATGAATAGTGGTTTTAATGGACCAAAGCTAGCAAAGGCATTATACCTGTAATATATTAATTATCATTGCCAAATTTCAGGATTTTCATGGATTTTGGACAGTAATTTTAATCTGTAATTTTAAGCATTTTACATTTCAATTATATATAATTAAATATCTATCTATCTATCTATCTATCTATCTATCTATCTATCTATATCTATAATCTTTCTATCAGCATCATCTTCATCTTTTAAAAATCATTAAACATTCAAATGAGAGATACATTGCATTTTAAAAAGATTACAGTATTATAATAAGCTAATACAGATTTTTCGGCATCAAAGTTTATAGTTGTTAAAAAAATCAGAACTCCCACTCCTTACCTTCTGCATTTTATAATCATTTCTTTTTCCTCAGTCGAGCGATTACTCTCATCTAACCGCTGAAAAACGTCGGAAGGGGCACGCTGTTTCGTGAGACATTTTAATTTTTATATGCCTTAATTCTTGAATTCGTAATTGGCGCATTTCACCCTCATGTGCAATGCGCGTGACGTTTACGCTTGTCGATGAAATAAACTGCACGTGTCTTGCGGAAGAACACTTTAGCCGGAGCTACTTCTCTCCCTTAATGTCTATGGCGAGTCACGCAGGCACTATCGCAACTCCGCATCCAGTCGACCTCAATAAAATAGTCTGAATATAAACACTTATTTTAGGCGTATTCGTAGTGATTCAGGATAAATCAAAAACACGGTTTGGAAAATGGATTCATGATGTAGCCAACTCGTTCATTTTGAACATAAGTTACAGACTGCAGCAGCTGATATAACGGCGTTCTGTTCTGTCCACTCGCACATATGCGACCACATACAATTTTAACTCGCACATTCTCAAAAAATTTGGTCGCAGTCTGGAACCCTGCAACATGTCACAAAAATCAATCTCTGCTGGTTTGCGAATGAGTTTACTATACTCAAATGCCCTCCACATTCACCAGATCTCAATCCAATAGAGCACCATTGGGATGTGGTGGAATGAAAGATTCACATCATGGATGTGCAGCCAACAAATCTACAGCAACTGCATGATGCTATCAACAATATGGACAAATCTCAAAGGAAAGTTTCCAGCACTTTGTTGAATCTGTGCCACTAAGAATTAAGGCCCAACCCAGTACTAGCAAGGAGTAGCTAATAAAGGCTGGTGAGTGTATGTGCATTCACAACATGCAGTCACAAGACGAGCAAGAACCATGTTTGAATGAGATTTGAGACCTAGCTATAGAGATTTTTATTAACCCTCTGGGGACAAGCCCTTTTTGGTCCGTTTTCTCTATTTTTACATTTGGGCTTATCAACTATATGTAATGAAGATGGAACACTATGTGTTTGGTATCTAATGATTCAGAAGACCCTAAGCTAACATAAACATGCATGTAATGTGTTTATAAAGGAAGTATGAGTGGAAAATTTACAAATTTCCAATGTACTATAGAATTTCAAAAACGGGAATTCGATTTTTGTCATTTATTTCTGAAAATCACACAACAATAGCGAACAGTTTTTGAATAAAAAATATATTTGTCACAGCCTTTGCTTGACAGACATGTGTAATTGTTAAAAAAAATGTGTAAAGAACAATGAAAAATCTAACTTTATTAATAGTCAGGCCAGGCGTATTTCTTCAGGAATGCTTAGAATTTTCTAAGCAATGTCTTCTCCCGTCACTCTCCAGTACTTGTTAATTGTTAATAAATAAATAATAAATACGTTAAATTATTACAATTTCTGAAGTTTTAACTGTTCGTAGCATCTACAGGAGTGAGTGAAAAAAATGTCTTGGAGCCAGTTTGGATTATTTAGGCTAAATGTGTTTGGAAAGACATTATAGAAAATGGATGGGCTCCTAAACACAAAAAGTAAAAGCCAAGACAAAGCAATCAATCATAAGACGTGCACACGTAATCTCCTTGTGTGTTCTTTCAAAGGAAGAAATAAAGTAATATGGGTTAAAATGACACAGGGGTGAATAAATGACAAAGTAGTCATTTTTCGAAAGGTGGAACTATATCTTCGGGAGAGAAGCAAAGCAAAAGAGACTCGAGACGTGTGTTTGTGCTGATCTACAACTTCATCTCTGGTCTTTCTCTAGCACTTGGCATCTGCTGAAACAGCAGCAGCAGCGTTGTAGCTGTTTGGAAAATGTGAGTCTGGAAATCATTCCCTCATTTTCTCTCTACCGGAATAACAGTAGATCGAGAGAACAGTAGCGTCAAAGTCAGATGCTCTTTCTTTAAACTCTCCGAGTTTGACTGTCTTTTAATAATGTGTAATACTATAAGTGCTGAGTGTGACCCTCCCTCCCGCTCGCTCTCCTTTCTCTCCTCTCGGGACCACACAGGCATCAAACCACATCAGAGCAGTCAAGTCAATGTGCAAACTCACACACAGAAAGTGTAAAGTGAGCAGCCAACAGAACCCGTCTGGCTTTATGAGAGACAGACACACACAGACCTGAAATAGCACTTGCACAGCATCATGGACCGTGCCACAGACGCCAGCCGCTGCCACACTCCGTCCAGACACACACATGCAATGCTGACATTAAACACTGGGGCACCCAGGACCCAAAATCAGTCCCTCAGTCGGTCCCTCTTGTTATGCATTACATTCTCATGTCCCCATAATACAGCCTACATGTAGTTATTACAGTTTTTCTAAAAGTGGTACTTAAGGCCCACTCAGAAACCATTCACTCATGTCCCTAATCTTTAGACCAAGTCTGCAAAACTGCAAGCAGATTATGTGCTATAAACTCCGTTTGCAATTGTAAAAAAAAACTTTTGCAAAATGCCAAACAGTTGACTGCACGAATTAATTGAATTTTTATCACGATCACGGCTTCCCATAATCAAATTCTTGTGATCGAGCGATATTTAAAATGTGTCGTTCCGTTCACAGAACGCTCGGTTTCAAAGTTTTTTTTCTTCGCAAAGCCAATCTAGCGCTCCGTAATCCACTGTCTGATCACGTGCCTCCATGAGCCCCAGTGCACGAGAGAGATAGAGTGAAAGTGCGCGTGAGGCCGAGTATGTCTGTGTGCGAGCGACAGTGCGCGAGAGATACTGATTGTGTCTGCGCTCATGAGAGAACAAGTGACAATGCGTGCGAGAGATCGAGTGTGAGCATTAGTAAATTGCATTAAAGGGGTGATGAACTGAGAAATCAAATTTTCCTTGAGCTTTTGACTTCTGATGCTACGTTCACACCAGACACGAATCGCGCATCAAATTCGCGTCTACCACGCCTCAGTTTGACGCTTGACCACTTTGTGTTCATTCGCGCGTCAAGCGCGAAACTGACGCGGGTAAAATAAAAAGTTTGAAGTGAAATTTACGCACGTCTCTGCGTCAAAACCAAAACCTGTTGACGGCCATCTTTGTTTATGTTGATCTAGCATTCATCGAGAGATTCACCGCACTGTATTTGCTCTGGAGAGCTAGAACAGCGGCGTGAGGATCATCGTCGCCGTATTTGTGTCCACCGGACCCTTCGTAGGCGGGTCGTCTGGCTAGTTTCACCATTTGCTCGCTCCAGAAGATGCGCCTGGATGATGGCCGCTGTCAGGGGTACTTCCGCCTGTCCCGCGACCAGTTTGATGACCTGTTGTCCCGCATCGGAGCGAGGATCACCCTCGCCCTCATCCACCTAATCTAGCTGTCATTTATCTTTGTTTTGATGATAAATAGAGCCAGCTTCCAAAAGTTATTAACCGGTCCTGTGATTTTTCTCTCTCATGTCCAGACACGAACTTATGCACATATTATGTTGATTGTTACATCATAATAATATTTCATATAATCTAGATATGGAATGAATAACATTCAATACAAAATGAACATGTCTCGTATATAGAAATAATGTTTTAAGTGATAAAATATGTGCTTTGTTGTGCATAATCCCACCATGTATTTAGTCATATACAAAATAATGTATTGAAGCATCCAGACACTTCACCATGTGAGCAAGCAGCTAGGCTCCTGATTGGTTAACGCGGCGAATTCACGCCAAAGTTCAGATTTTTCAACTCGGGCGCCAGACGTGAATTCACGTCAAACGCGTGAATGCACAAATGGCACTAACTAAATCATTCGCGCTTAACGCGCCAGAGCGCTCAATTCGCGCGAACTTGACGCGTGAATGAGGCGTATTCGCGTCTTTCACGCCGCGCTCCACGCCTCATTCGCGCCGCAGGAATTTTTCATGCCCGTAACGCGTCTTTGCATTGACTTAACATTGAAATCATTCGCGCCTGATGCGCTATTCGCGTCCGGTGTGAACGTACCATAAAGAGGTCATCAAGTTATAGCCTAAGAATATCCTGCAAGTTTGAGAACTGAAAACGTCTTTGTTAATCCAATAAAAGCTCTTATCGACACCAGGCTCAGAAAACGACTCGTTTTTCAAAGTGGGGAACTATGACGTCAAAGAGGATAAAACACCACCCCCGCAGAAGATGATCAACAACTACTTCAACACGGCCGGTTTAGCCCCGCCCACCGATTCGCGCATAACAGGCAAGTCTTCAGTGCGAGCGTTTTTCAGGTAGGCTCAAAACTAGGGTAGAAAATAGCCTATTACTTATTCATTTTGATGTTTTTTAATGTACAAACCAAGCGAACATCATAAGTTGACCTCAGACAACAATATAAAAAACAAATTTAAAAAGCCAGTTCATGACCGCTTTAATGAATTGGTGCATACATAGTAATATATAATTACTATGTAAGAGGCATGACAGTTCGATTAGATTAATGGACTACAATAATCAGTTGGCCTACTGCAAGTGTCTTGTTTTGAACTATTGTTTAATAAATAGAAATAATTCAATCACATAAACTTTCATATAGAGGATTAAACAGATTCAATGTATGCAGTAAGACTTCACAATTAATCACTCACACTGTACCACAACATTTTACATTTTTTAAGCGTTAAAAACAAAGACAAATTTCATCCATTAATCGAACATCCATGCATAGTTCTGCCTTGACATGTTCTCATTTGGTTACATTCTATTTATTGATTGTATATTTACATCCATTATGCAAGTACAATATTATATTTTGCTTCCTAAAATCTATATTTACACATATATTTAATGTAAAATAGTGCCCTGTTGAAGTTTTTTGTTTATTTTTATTTATTTATGCACTAAATTTTGGTGAATAAGAGGACCTATTTTATTTTTATGCACATAGTTGTACATTAGCAGGAATGTAGCACAATATGGATGTGAAAGCAGTTACAATTAGCCTATAATGTGACAATAAAATGAGTTTTGGTTAAAATCAACAATATCATATAACGTGATCTTAATATTGATGAAAATAATCGTGATTATCATTTTGGCCTAAATTGTGCAGCCCAAACCGTTCCCTACATTAGACACATCACTCAAGCCTAACAGGTTTTTGAGAAACACAGGCATTTAAAGGAACATTCCGACTTTTTGGGACTTTGGCTTATTCACTATATCCCCCAGAGTTAGATAAGTCCATACATATCTTTTTCATCTCTGTGTGTGCTGTAACTCTGTCTGATGCACCCACAGCTAGCCTAGCTTAGCGCAAAGACTGGATGTAAATGGTTGCAGTAGCATACTAATCCCAAATAAGTGACAAAATAACAAATAAGTGACAAACAGTTTCCTATTTACATGTTACCTTTGAAATTACGAACTTGGGCGCGCAAAAGACGCGACATTAGCAGGCCCTATAATGTTATTGTTTTGTCACAAACGCGCTCTATAGCCCAGTAACAAATGAGCGGAGCAAGAGGTAAACTGTAAACTGTAGCCTTCACCTTGCTAATGAATTTTATTTTTTATTTTTTTGAGAAACAGTGACCTTGTCCAGTACAGGTAGGCTATTGTGGGTTCATTGTGCAAAAATGTGCCTTGTGCGATTACTTTCCCAATTAATTAACAATTAGGCTATTCTAGCCTATTGTTATGCAATAATCTAACATTACTGTATTATATGTTGTTGAATTCATTTGGTTCCGCTGTAATAAATTGCATTTAAAATATATCGATTACTGTAATTATTATCTATTAATATTTAGTCAGGATGCGTTTTTGGTTGGAATTCTATGAAAAATCATGGTATTACCCAGTCTCCCCTGTTTATTGTTGCAGCCACAATACAACTAACACCCATGATTGTAAACTATGTTTTACAAAGTAGTAATTGCTGACTCTATTACTCCAACTCAGAACGAACTCTCTGCTTCTAACCACGGTGCGTCTCGGGTGCTGCGTTTATTCCGCCCAAGTAACAGTGCTTCGACTTCTATGAATATAGTTCCCAATATACTGTATATACAGTTAAAAGATGACTGTGTCTCATATGACCTTGTTATTTGTACACTCTGACTATACAAATCACAACATGTAAATAGGGAAATGTTTGCGGCTTTTTGTCACTTATTTGAGATCAGTATGCTACTGCAACCATTTACATTCAGTCTTTGTGCTAAGCTA
This sequence comes from Hybognathus amarus, assembly GCA_030378365.1. NCBI lineage: Eukaryota > Metazoa > Chordata > Actinopteri > Cypriniformes > Leuciscidae > Hybognathus > Hybognathus amarus. The sequence goes on along the minus strand of JAQIUQ010002716.1, from coordinate 640,606 downwards.
GGCTAGCGGTGGGTGCGTCAGAAAGAGTTACAGCACACACGGAGATTAAAAAGGTATGTATGGACTTATCTAACTCTGGGGATATGCTGAATAAGCCAAAGTCCCAAAAAGTCGGAGTGTTCCTTTAAATGCCACACTCACCTACACCCAAAGATCATGTGTGGAAAAAAACATACACAATTAATTCACTTCGAAATCAAAATCCCTTCGTCATATTCCTATGTAGACGTAGATCAGCTGAGAGCCAACATAATTATTGATTAGAATCAAACTGATTTATTATTATATAATATACCCGTTTTTATCACTTAGAAATCAATTTCAAAACTAAAAACGTTTTTGTGCACATACATGCATGTTTGAGTGCCATGACAAACTCCTGTACACTCACATGCAAAAGACAAAATATAGTAGTGTTTTACATTTAACTCTTTCTCATTCTGTTGCCACTTGAAATAAATAATACATTTGAAATAATGAAATTACAATACAATGAAAAGAGCAGGTTAACGAAATAAATATATTTTAGCTCTATATTATTATCCAGTTGCCACTGTGTAAATCAATCTAAAAAGCAGCATGTCTTTTTATAGCAATACGTCTTCAAAGTCACATCAAAGCATTTACATTCTTTTAAAAGTTGTAGTTCAAAATGCACTGCATAACAGGAATGACCGAGCGTGCCTGCCGGGGAAGAAAACACTGAACAAGTGTCTGCATTATTTCAATCCAGATCACAGCAGGCTGGAAGAGCAGTCAAATGCAGCATGAAAGCATCAAAGCGGGACAGACAGTGTCGTCTCATAGTTTTGCGGTATAGCTGAGAGCCGTTCGTACACAAATACACACGACAGAAACCCGAGAGCGCAGCACATACCACTCATTAAAAGTGCTAGACTGTGAACTATCTATTTTTCAACACACCCAGCATTTCAGAAATAATAAAACATTTCGGGTGGGATGCAACCACGAATAGCTCCTGCACAATATTGCGTGTCTTTCTGCGAGTGAGATTGTCAGTCAGTTTAAATGTAATTTGGGCACTAGTACATCTCAAAAATAACCATGTACAAGACAGAAATTATAAGTGCCCAAAACCAACAATATATACTTAAGGCTGCCAAAAATGGTTTTTTTAAATTGCCTTGAAAAATAAAAAAAACATCAAATGGTGCCCAAAAATAAACCCAGAGGACATTAGAGGTACACAAATGTCAAAACAAACACATGAAGTCTTCAGAAATTACTGTCTTAGACTGCAACTGAACGGCCAGACGTCGAGCATTTAAGTTATGCACGCTTTCTCCGGCTGAAAACCATGTCTGCAATGATTGATGGGTCTAAGATTAGAGACAAAAGGAAAACGTTCAGAGCTGGTGCTGAGAGCAGTGTTTATGGTTGGTTGGGCAGTGACTGGTCAGCAGGGGGCAGTAGATCAGTCATGTGTGGCATTACGCTGTTCCCTCATTAAACTCATTTTCAGATAATGTCCTTCCAAACAAACAGAGCAGCCACAATCTCTCTCTTCAAATGACACCAGACGCGAGAAACGGTGTTAAGAGTTAATGCAACTTACAAATGTTCAAATTAGACAATACAAATGATCTGTAAATGATGACATACATCTAATTTAACATCTATTTAATACATTTAATAACCATAACGTGTTCGCATGCTCATTCTGCATGAAATAAAAAAAGGAAAAAAAAAAAATCTGTCGCAGCACAGAACTATTCAAGTGAACTGCAAAAAAGGTTTATAGTATACACTACCGGTCAAAAGTTTAGGGTCGGTAAGATTTTTATGTTTTTAAAAGAAGCCTCTTCTGCTCACCAAGGCTGCAATTTTTTGAAAAAACACAGTAATATTGTGAAATATTATGACAATTTAAAATGACTTTTTTATGTTAATATATATTAAAATGTAATTTATTCCTCTGAAAAAAAGCTGAATTTTCAGCATCATTACTCCAGTCTTCAGTGTCACATCCTTCACAAATCACTCTAATATGATGATTTTATGCTCCAAAAACATGTATGATTATTATCCATGTTGAAAACAGTTTTTTACATTTTTATTTCAGGATTCTTTGATGAATAGAAAGTTCAAAGAACAGCATTTATTTAATTAGAATCTTTTCTAACATTATAAATGTCTTTACTGTAACTTTTAATCAATGTAACTCATCCTTGATAAATAGAAGTATTGATTTCTTATTTATTTCCCCCAAAAATAAAATACAAATTCTTACTGACCCCAAACTTTTTAAAGGGTAGTGTTTAATGTAACAAAAGCTTTCCATTTCAGATAAAAGCTGTTCTTATGAACTTTCTATCTCAAAGAATCCTGAAATAAAAATGTAAAAAACTGTTTTCAACATGGATAATAATCATACATGTTTTTGGAGCATAAAATCATCATATTAGAGTGATTTGTGAAGGATCATGTGACACTGAAGACTGGAGTAATGATGCTGAAAATTCAGCATTTTTTCAGAGGAATGAAATTACATTTTAATATATATTAACATAAAAAATATTAACATAAATTGTCATATTATTTCACAATATAACTGTGTTTTTTGTGTATTTTTTATCAAAAAATTGCAGCCTTGGTGAGCAGAAAAGACTTCTTTTAAAAACATAAAAAACTTACCGACCTTAAACTTTTGACCAATAGTGTAGCTATATATAAATAAAAAAAATAAAATAATTGTCATTGGCTTCAGAAAATATAGGCAACAAACATTCAGTAAATTTGGGGGAATAAAGAATCAATTATTTGCCAGTTACCCAAATATGTCATTCCATAGCAAAGAAATGACAGCTGTAACACTAACACAATGTTCTTTTCATATGGACAAGATCATGGTTTGATATTGATATAAATGCATAATAGCAGGGTATTTTTGAAGTACACACTGGAATACTAGCTATATGGAAAAATTAAATATGCCAGCAATATTATACAACCTTTCAGACACAATATTATGGGCTGCTACCATGGTAATTTACCAGTAGGCTATATGTAAGCAATATACCACTTCCATTTCAGATGATCAGATATAGTGTAATTTAAACAGGAACAAGAGTTGTATGTTTATGCAGTGAGTGAACAACACAGAAATGTGGGGTGATAAAAACCAGGGCTTTAAAAAAACAAAAAAACAATTGGTTCACTCCGAGCAGAATCGAAATTAACGTTTCTGTTTTTTGCGTTCCTCATTAAACATTACCATTCAGAAACGGTTTGATCAGAAAAATACTTGAAAATACTCAATACTGGTTGATAGCATTATTTTAATTTAGCTTATAGCCTACTTTAAACAAATATGTATAAATAAAGACTGATTTTCACTCAAAAATAAGATAACACATGATAATTAAACTTGAACATTTAATTCATTACATTGTAAATTAATACAGGTTTTTCTGTTGTGGTTAAAGCAGAAACAGCTGGCAAAATATTGACCTGCTTTATTGGACCATTAGACAATTGAAAGTGGACTCTTATCCCAATTTTTCTAAAGAGTAATGTTTATTTTTATTTTATTTTATTTATTTATTTATCAGGGACAGTGGACAGTAAAAAACTGACCCAGAATTAGCTATAGAGCTAAATTTCATCTGCAGTCCCTGGGCAGGAAAGTATCAAATCACATAAACTAAAATAACAAATGGGAAATATACAAAATATTGTACACCACTTAACATTAAAACTAAAATCGTAATTAATACCAGTAATGCATCCATCCAAATATACATTCTACAAAACATCACACAATGTTACAAAATCATTTCCCCGAATTTGTAAAACCTTGACAAAACATAAGAGTATTCAATGATTACAGACCTGACTCCCCTTTAACCACATTTTCAAATGCAGCTTGAACTGTGCAAGAGTAGGACACTGTCTTATATTAGTTGGTAAATTATTCCAGTTATTAACAGCTCTTATTGAAAACGCTAATCGACCAAACTCCGTTACTCTAAAATGTGCTTTACAATCACCTCTTAATGAGGCTCGTGTTTGTCTTATATTGTCTTTACGCGAAGAAACAAATTCTTTTAGAGGTGGGGGTGCAAGATCATTGACAATTTTATACATTAAACAACAATTATGAAACAAAATAAAATGATCAAAAGTAAAGAAATTGTGCTTTTGGATCACAAGACAATGATGATAACTGTTATGTTTCTTGTCAAATACTTTTAAAGCACGATTATATAATATATGTAAAGGTTTGAGGGTAGATTTACCTGATTGTGACCACGAAGTAATACAATAAGAAAAATGAGAGAAAATCAAAGAATGCAAATAAATTCTCGCTGCTTCCAATGAAAGGTGACCCCGTATAAATCTAAAATTTCTGAGTTGAGGTGTCACTACACAAATTATTTTTTAATATGCTTTTCAAATGTTAAATGCCTGTCTAAGATAACTCCAAGGTATTTAAAATCTGTCACAATTTTTAAATTTTCACCACAAACTAATATATCTGGAAGGTTCTCCTCCTTCCTTTTAATTTTAAAATACATACAGGCAGTTTTCTTAACATTTAGTGTTAAACAACACTGAGTGAGCCAGTCTGAAATTTTAGACATTGCGACACCTAATTGTTGGGCAACTTGTTCATTAGTTTCACCATGCACATAAATCACGGTGTCGTCTGCGTACATTTGAATATTTACATCCGGACAGACGTCCGGTAAATCATTCAAATACAGACTAAATAGTAGGGGCCCTAATACAGACCCCTGAGGTACCCCTGTAAGACAATCTTTCAAAGACGACACATGCTTCTCAAATCGTGTACACTGTTTCCTTGTTATAAGATAAGATTCAATCCATTTCATTGTTTCAACAGAAAAATTCAGATTTGTATCTGAAATTCAGTGTAATAACATGCTTTGAACAAAACTTTACTTTTCTACTTTTTTTTTTTTTTCAGGCATTTCACTCACGCTTGATGCGTCAAAGTCACATGCTGTACTCTTCAATTCATGATTGGTCACTGCCAAATTTAAATAGAACAATAAAATAAGGTTATTAACTGGTTAATGGTCATTTCAAATAAATTGATTTGTTATGATTTATTTTGTTTTCGTTTTCGTTCCTGTTCAAATTTTGTTCCTTAAACCGGTTAAGAGGCCTGATAGAAACAGTGATGTTCAATTAAATGAAGTACGAAATAGCAGCCGCTCGGGCCAATCAAATTACTGGACTATTTAATTAACAGCTGCCTCAACCTGCGGTGTGAGCTTGAGGCAGAATTACCAGTTTGAGTGACCGAGGGCAGACAGAGTGTTTGGGGAAACCAGTTTGGAAATAGTCATTGACTGAATTTAAAATACTATGATACAATCCAGATCTGTCATTATCTTTGTATGGCAGAATGGTAAACATGGTATGGTGATGGTGACCAAACGTCCTTTTACAGGGACAGTCCCTGTTTTTGGTGTGCAAAATTAAGCACTGAAAAGTTGGTGTCTGAAAAAGGGGGTGACGATATAACACAAAAGCTCTATCCCAATTCAGAGGCTGCATCCTTCATAGAACTCAGACCTGTCGCTACTGCAACTATGAACCAAAAGCAACTGAGCAAATACAGATGACAGAGCTGTTTTAGACAACCATATAAATGTCTTAGATACATAATTTTAGTGTTTTTAAGTTACTGTGATACCACCACTACCAAAAGTTTATTGTCTCTGCTTTACTATGAAACACACGCTCATTGAAAGCACTTTACTTTCACACAACACACTCATTTAACAGAGGAATACATTTGCAGCACAAAAACAGTGAAATAATCAACAAGCTATATACGATAAAAAAAAAATTATATATATATATAGCCTAGTAGGATTTGTACATGTCAAATGTGCTGGAAAGTCTATGTACTTGGCAGTTGTGATTTAAAAAGTCAAACCATTTCATCAAAAAAAAAAAATCTAAATAAATAAATAAAAATAAAATAATGAGACACCTTTATTGATTTTAAGGTAGTCGCTTAACTATTTATGTTAAATCAAAGTAGTTAGTGTTTGTACTGAACTATAGCCTAACAGTATCTGAAGGTTTGTGGGAGTGTTTTGCACACATTATACATTCCCAGAAGTTTGTGGGTAAAAGCAAATCAAGGTATGAAACCAACAACACTTGCAACAAGTGCATGTGCCGAAAGCACATACCTTGTTCTCAAGATGAGCCTAAAATAATATTGATAATTAAGGATTTTAGGGAAAATTCATTTCTAAAAGCACAAACATAAACCATTTTAATTAAATAAAAAAATATAAATTAAAAAAATATATATATATATATATATATATATATATATATATATATATATATATATATATATATATATACTAACGAACCACAAAGCTAGCTAATGCCACTATCATCAGTCTGTTCTGTTGTGACAATAAAAAGAAAGTGTCTTTTAAAATGCATTATCATATTATTTTAGTTAAAACTCATAAATAATTACAAATAACTAATGTTAGGAAAATATGTTAATGTTTTGTTGTGTGTTTCTGAAAAAAATGTAAATAAAAAAATATTGGAAATATATATATATATATATATATATATATATATATATATGCCTACTATATATACTCAAAGATTGAGAAAATTAATTTGTGAGAAAATGTTATATGTAGAAAATAAACTTATTGAATATGAAACCTAAAACATTTTTTTGTAAAACGTACAAAAATGTTGTGTCCACGTTTCTTAGATAATAACACGTAAGATTTCAATTATATTTTGACCACTGAACTAGTAAATTTCCCTGTTTCCATTGAAGCAATCTAGTCACCTTAAAGGATAGTTGAAATTGTCATTATTTACTCACCCCTCCTGTTGTCGCAAATCGGGGAAGAGTTTCTTTCTTCTGTTGAACACAAAAGAACATTTTAAAGATTGTTGGTAACCAGACAGTTGACAACAGCATTTGACTTTCTATGAAACTTCCTATGAAGAAATGGGGTCCATCAACTTATACTCCGAATTAAATTCAGCCATTATTTTATCTCACAATTCCGAGATTTATAGAAAAGCTGCTTGTTTATAACTAAAAAAGTCAGATATTTGATATAAACCAGGCAATTATGAGGAAAGTCTAAATTGTGGGAAAGTCAGAATTGTGAGATAAAAAACACAATTAAAACAAGATTCCCTGCCCCCATCTTTAAAAAAAAATAAAAGACTAAATCTATATCATATTTATTGCAGAAAAGTCTAAACGTCTGAAAAGAAAAAGAAAAAAAAACTGCTTGACACATGAATAAAAACAGGACACAGGAGAATCATACTGACAGCTCCTGTCTGTCCCGGGGCTACAGAGTTTCTGTCTGACCGCTCCAAGCCTCCAACAGCCGCTTCTTTTCAGCAGTGTGGTTCTCTTGAGAAAATTAGTTTGCAGCATTGAAACCACACAATTACCCCTGAACCACCTCACAAGCAGCAGTTCAGGCTGTCTGTCTGTCACAGGCCTTACTAAAATACGATCATTCCTTCTAAAACACACGCAACCTCAAGCCCTTTCATAAACACCTGCGTGCGCACTTTACCCCTGCAGGATGCAGACATTGACTAGCTAATTATATAATCTGGGTAATTAGAATCATAAGCCAGAGCTGTAATAGCAGCTCTGAAACATGCAATAGAGGCTCATCAGAGAGGAGAGAGAGATAACAGCCTCTTCAGACTTGAACTACAGCACCTGATCGCAAACCTCACACATAGCGTTGGCTGAAAACACACCGGCTTCCTGGAAGCCCTATTATGCACACGAGCCTGCGAGCGGCTCGATATGTGTTAGTCACACAGAAAATATGTTTTATTGGAATGTTTTGATCTAGACATCAAGGTATACAGTGGGGAGAGACAATGATGGGAATGCACTACTTCAGTTTTTTTAAATGCAGCATAATGTAAATGTATACATTATTTTTACCCTTAAAATATTAAGGTGGGCCTTTGCCCCTCTAGCGGTTAAAAAGACTGAATGAATTTAGCGGAAGAACATTTTTCTGGCTGTGCTTCAGCTCTGTGACTGTGCGGATGACGGCTCATAAAACATTTAAAGGGATTGTTCACTTACCTCAAGGGCATCCAAGATGTAGGTGTCTTTGTTTCCACAGAATTTTCAATTTTGACACTTTTCGGTCAAACCGTTGTTGTCTGTCAGTCATATAATGCAGGTATAGGGGTCCACCTCAAAGAGCATGCACAGAGAAGACCAAAGTAAACATGATATAATGACTCGTAAACGCAAGTACACGTTGATGGAAGAAAACTAACAGTATTTCAGATCGTTTTTACCTTGTGTAATCACATTCATGTCCAAGTGATCTGAATCAGTTGTCCAATGTCCAACTGAACCGAACGGAATCATGTTCAACGTTCGCCGGAAGTGATCGCTTGCGTGTGTACGTCACTCATTGTTTACACAGAGATTTCAGAAGTTTTACCTCTTACTAAACATATTTAGACATACCGAAATCATCTTCCATTGCGATTTCCTGTATATCTAAATATTTTTAGATCTTCACAGTGAAAGGTAGGCCTAAAACTTCCGAAATCTCAGTGTAAACAATGAGTGACGACGACTCTTGCGGCGAAACGTTGGGCATAGTTCAGTTGAACATTGGATCACTGATTCAGATCAGTTGGACGTGACTGTGATTACACGAGTTAAAAATAAAAATACTGTTGGTTTTCTCACACAAACCGCTCGTTTCGGTGTCTTAGGCCATCAATGTGTACTTACATTTAGGAGTCATTAAATCATGTTTAATTTTGACTTCTCTGTGCATGCTCTTTAGAAAATCATCATAGACTTCCATTATATGACTGACAGACAACAACGGTTTGACCGCTGTGAAAATGTCCAAATTGAAAATACTGTGGAAACAAAGACACCAACATCTTGGATGCCCTTGACGTAGACTAAAACATATCAAAAAATAATTCCAAAGTGAACTATCCCTTTAATACTAACCAGTTTGGAAATGAGCTCTAACTGACATTTGTATGACACTCACTGACATTCACTGAGCTTACTCATTAATAGAGACGGTAACTTATAGCACCACTGCACTATGTTTTACAATAAACTATTAGCTCTGCCAGATTATCTATTCAATAAATTAAGTTACCTTACTCACCTCTTGAGCAATAAAAATACCATATCCGCGTCGCATTTTAGGCCAAGATTTCAAATCCCTCGATGAGTTCTTGCCATCTCCAAAATGCCAAGCCAACGTTGCTATCGCGTACTATTTTGCCATTAGACTCCTCTGTTATGCAGTTTTTTTTTTTTTAAACGAGTTATTTCCCGGAGAGACTACTCAACCTCTCTCGCTAGTTGACAATTCAACCATCACGTTCATTAGCCAGAGTACTTCTTCCAGGATATGACGAGCCACACATGAGTGATATAACTTACGCGATTTTCAACAAAAATAATAGGCTTACCACGGTGAATAAGGGTACGGCAAAAAACACGTCTTGGAATAATTAGGATTGATGATATAACTCATTATTAAAATTTTGAACAAAAACGTAGCTTTAAGTTAAAGAGAAACATTTTCTAGATAATGAAATAGGCTGAATTCCCAATATATATATATATATATATATATATATATATATATATATATATATATATATATATATATATATATATATATATATATATATATAGGCCTATATATATATATATATTGCATATATATAGACACACACACACACAAGTATGTAAAAAAATAACAGATTAATACAGAGAATCCCATCTTCACATGATCTCACATTATGATCATTGTGTAGCCACACAAAGTAGAAAAAATAATTTGTCAAGAAAAGCTTTGTCCCAACGGCAAACTGGGGCCTGGTTTAGAAGACAGGGGCTTAGATTAAGCCAGGATTAGGCCTTGGTTCAATGGATATTTAAGTAGCTTTTATAAACATGCCTTAAAAATAGAATAAATAAATAAAAAATGCAAGTTGCTTTGAGTTAATGCACATCAAACATGCCTTAGTCTGGGACGGGGCCTTGTCTGTGAAACCTGGAGATAGTCTTGCAGATTTAAACTGAAATTCATGCACACTACCTAGTGGACCTGTTGTCTTTGAGTGCACTCGCACATGCACTGTAGTCCGTGCCAGAGACAAAACAACTCACTCATTCGCCATGCTGCAAATGGAAGTCAGGGACTTTGCATTTTGGGATACCAGATTTTTTGGGGGTTAAAAAAATACTGTATGTCAGCTACATTAAATATTTATTAGAAATGACTAACATTTAGCCTAATTCATCTCACTGAAATGGAAAGTCAGAGTTAAGATGCACTGGATTGTGGGATACAATCCATGAAGTTCCATATTATCAAATGTAGTATACTTCATCATCCGGAAAATGCCATAAAAAAAAATTGAATATTGTGCATAAAACACCTCAGTACTCCAGAAGTAGTAAAGAGTCAGGAGGTTAGGATAGGCTAGGTTGCACATTTTGTAAAATGTAGTAGGTTTATATCATCTCGGTATTACAGAAATCTTATGCACAGTATACAGGTAGTGTTTTAGTATGCTATTCCAAACATATAAATATGTGCTAACACTCAGAGGTGATCTTCAACCTCTTTTTCTATGTGATGTTGAACCTTCCTGCGTGACAAACACAATCCAATCACGCATGTGGACACACTCTACCCTCCTCATGCATGCTTACAACCTGCATCTGCCCACACACACACTAAAGCATCAACAGCAGCCAAAGCCAAAGGAGAGGAGACAGCTCACAGTCAGAGCCCATCTGAGTCAAACACAGTTCACTGCAGCACATATGCAGGAAGGGGAATAAGGGGACAGGTGGGCCTTCGTATTCTACTATGCTTGACTACAGCAACAGTAAAGACACATTTAAAATACTTCATTGTTTAAAGGAGAACAGGATGCATGACTTTGAAAACAATAACACATCTCAACATACACCACATCCAAATTTGATAAATGTTGTGATCATGACCTTCCTTTTCCAGTGTGATGAACCTGTGAGATTTATATTTTGACTTGGTATTTGATCAGACTGCCTGAAGGGTTTTTTTTTTTTTTTGAAGCTTTTTTCCCCAAAACTGAATTGAAAATTCAAAATAGCAATATTTTTAATAAATATTTAAATAATTTAAATATTTGTGTGACAACAACAGCTATAGCCTATTACTTCATCAAACATTTATATATTACCTACTGGTGCACATCATTTATTTTTTTAAGCATTTTTTTTCCCAAAACTGAATTGAAAATTCAAAATAGCAATATTTCAAATAAATATTTAAATAATTTAAATATTTGTGTGACAACAACAGCTATAGCCTATTACTTCATCAAATATTTATATATTACCTACTGGTGCACATCATTTTAAAGTTTTTTTTGTTTTGTTTTTTTTTAGACAGCAATCAGTATACCATTAAGACGCTACCGTTTTCAATAAGTAGTAAGGCAGAATTCTATTCTGAATACAGCCAACGTTTTTTACATGTTCTTCAGGATGTGGACACACATCGGGTTAGAATTAAGAATTTTAACATGCGAAATAAATAAGTCTAAGTTCGCTTTTAAGAATCTATTCAGGAAAATGTTCCTCAAGGAAATCAGTCTATGATTTCAATTCAGAAATCAAACCAGATTTGAAACATTTGTGTTTTTCTTTTCTGTGTGATTTGCAGTAAGCAAAGTAAGTGATGACTATCAGAGCTCTGAGAAGAGTGGATGGGTAAATAGTGTGTCTCCCTCTCCTGGTGAACACACAACTCTGCAGATGACAGTCAATCACTTCACATCTGTAAGTGCATAATGTTACACAAACACATACAATGCATAAACAAAACATCATGCAAATAATCAAGAATAAGTATAAAAAATAGTGGAAAATGGTGAAGCAAAGCTGTAACCAAACAAGCAGACTGTAATCATTATTTTTTTTTTCTTTTTTTACTTGATTGCAAGTAAACAAGAAGTCAGATATAGAAGTTTAACCTTGGTAATCACAAACATGTTTCCGGTACTCTGCAATTAGAAAGTAACAGCATTTTAAGAATGAACAGGAAGATTTAAACTAATAAAAACATTCTTGGTACATTGCGTGTCCAGGCAAATTAGAGGACAAGAAATAACCATTGTATATTTCCGAAGTCCAGTTATTTGTTATTATTACTGTATTAAAGATATCTTCACATCATGTCATAAGCATCAAGGAACTAGAACTCATTTTTCAGAGACACTTTTCCTCTTTTTCCCCAGCCAGCTGCAATAATGTGGATGTGCAAATATTCATATCTGACAACGAGCGGTCAGCCTTTGATGGACAGATGAAAGATTGTTGGGATAAATACTGATGCCCAGTGATTCATCTGAGAAAGCCTCTGTGTACTTATTTCTCATATGAAAAATCCTCCATTATAAACAGGTATGTGTGTGTGTGTGTGTCTGTGAACAGCTAATTTATTGACAAACATGTTTGGATAATGTTCACAATTTTATTTATGATAATAATAAATCAAAACTTCAAACAATCTGACCAGTATAAAAAAAACCTCAAAAGAAGAAAAACAAGATTAATTTAATTTTTTTTGGATGAAAAGCAGAATGAAAAAAAAGTTAAAGTTATCAAAATACATATACTGTATTATACTTTAAGTATACATTTATAGAACTATGTAAATATTTGTATTATTTTTTTTTTTCAAAATATCAGGGCCATTACAACCATGTGTAGTCTCAATGTAAAAAATACATCCATTAAAAAACATGAGGAATAATTGAATGTACAGCAGCCATCACTGGTTATACAGATTTTTAAGGAATTTTCAAGCAACCGTTGCGTGACTCGTTAATAAAAAATACTCTTCAATCAAAGCTGTAATTGACACGCGTTCTAAATTGTTAAATCGTCTACATTTTCTTTGTATTGTCCTTGTAAAATCGTATCTGATAATATCTAATAATTTCATTTACATTACAGTTATACATTTTGGAAACAGTTGACTTGAGGCAAAGGAATTTTGTACAGAATAGCCCTGTCTTCCACAACAATTTATCTGAAACTACAATAAGAAGTGAAATATAATCAACTGCATGAAAAAATAATTCCTTTTAAGAGAATCACATTTCTTAGTCGGTGTTTAGTGGTATGTGTGTACAACAAAATCTTTCAAAGAACCCAAATAAAACATAGAAAAAACTTAAAAGGAAACTAAATAGAAACAGTACCACCAGAATTAGCAAAACTAAAAGTCAGAGTTTGGTCATTGGTATGTGTAAGTTGTTCCAGGGACCCATCCAGAGTTCCTCTTCATCAGACAGTGTTTGCTCACATGGAGATTCTACCGACTCTTTAATTTCCCTGTTGTCCACCGAGGACTCCTGCTCACAGTTCCCCCTATTCTGCTCCAAACGGGCTTTATTAATGTTGGATTTGGGCCCTGTGCTTTTAAGGCCCATTATACTACACTCTTTGGAGTTGAGGTTGTGATCAGTAACATAGGAATGGTCAGTGGTGGTGCCGATTATAGACCCATTGTCTTCTGTTCCATTTAAAGGTAAATGCTCTTCGTGTGTGACACCTAGCTTCTATCTAGTTTTTTAAATTGTTTGCTTAATCGTGTTGGTGAGCCCAGTTTTAAGTTGTTGGGGTAAGGGGGCCTCCGTGTTCGGATGATGGTACAGTTTTGGGCAAGGTATACTGAATCCGTTGATGTTACTGTGGCTGCACACATTGGGTATGCGATTGCGTGTGACATCCGGTCCACTGTCCTCTCCTGTTGAAGTTGTGTCTTGCTCTCTGTCCAACACCAGTTTGACCCTCTTTTTTTCCCAGCCTGTAGAGTAGAGAAAATAATGACTAACATGAATCAGCTATCAAAGATAAACCCCCCAGGTGGGAAGGGTCAAATTGTAAATCGTAACCAAACTGAATCTTGATTTCACCCAAATAGAGAAGTAAACTGATCGCCCCACATATGGTATCAATAGCCGCTTTCCGACCAAGTAGTTACAGGAACCTAGTTATAGGAACTGTCCACTTCTAAACAGTTCTAAGAACTACTCTCCCTCGAACTCGGTTTTGCTGCTTGCGTTCGCACTGGCCAAGTGGCCATAGGGAACTGGAGGGGTAGCGCAGAGCACGGCGACGGTCTTTATAGCGTCATCGCTAGATGTAGCGTGGCCACATACAACAACAAACTGCCTTGCCGGGACCTTAATCAGCGGACAACGACAGCGGCGTTTAAAGATTATGCTTGAGTTCTGTACAAGAAACACAGAAGACGAAGGCTCCAGCGTAATATGATATTAAGTAATATGATGGAAGAAGATAAAAGAGCAGAGGCGCAGGAGGCAAACAAAACGACGGGTAAGTCTTAATCCTCGTTGTAATGTTTTGCAAAAACACGCAGCGTGTGGCAGACAGCGTGCTACAAGTTCCGTGTTGACAGTGGGCATGACTTATAAGTTGAACCAATCAACGTAGACCTAGGAAAAGGGAACTAAAGAAGTCCTTGCTCTAGACTTGGTTACTGAAAGAGTTATAGGAACTACGGTCTGAGGGACTAAAAAATCCCCAATTTAGTCCGAGTTGGAACACAAGAAAAAAGGGTTATAGGAGACGGTCAGGTTCTAGGAACTGCAAAAGTCCCTCCGGTTGGAAAGCGGCTAATATCAAATAAAAGCACTCAAAGGGATAAGGCTTTTGGGAAAGGAAACTCAGGAGGATTAAACCAAATGTTCTGAAAACACAGTTTCAGCAGTAATGGCAAGGTAAGTTCACTCAAGAGAAGGAATTTCAGAAGCACACCAAAACAGCATGCCATTTTCAGCACTTCCATGCAGTTGAAATGGTTCCAGGAACACACCAGAAGAAGAGAAAAGACTGAGAGAAGTTCTTCAATCCACGACAGAAGTCAGTTAAGTCTTACTTGGCCCCTTTTTAGAAAGCTGTGGAATCTCCTGATTCAGAATCTGCATCTGTTATCTCCGTGGTTCCTTCTGTTCCTGATTGCTTCAGCGAATCATAGAGCCACTTTCAGATGCCGAGCCACTGCCGGAAGTTATAGCATCCTCATCTACCTCTGTGATGGGTGAGAGGCCTCCAAACGCTTCATCTGAACTCTCCCTCATGCTGTTGTCTGTGGCATACGGTGTGCCTCCACTTTCTGCTGCTGAGATCACACTTGACCTCCGTGACATTGATCCTTCACTCATCTCACTGGCAGACTCTCTACTCTCATCTGCTGTTTCATCCTCCTCTTCTTCTTCTTCAGAAGCCTCTTCCTCTTCCTCACTCTCCTCATCAATGGTGTCCTGGGATGATCGGGTGATTATGCTCTTGCGAGAGCGTCGGCTTCCTCCTGCTGATCTGGAGCTCGTAGAGCTTCTCTCACTGCCGAACACAGAAACAGCATCTGATCCAGTGGCATCTGATGGAGCAGACCCGCTCATTTCTGTCTCGGATGCCTCTTCAGAGCCACTCGCTGTCCCTATCTCAGCACTGCTCTCCTCACCAGATGCTGATGCTCGTGATGACCTTGCTGAAGACCCCTTAGAGCTGCCACCTGATCCACTGCCACTCGGAGTACCACTTGCACTACCAGAAACACTTCCGCTTCCGCTGCTCCGAGTTCCTGCACTCGAACGTGCCGAGGAATCCTCGGTGCGGGACGAATTTCATTGATGAGCGAGCAGAAGACGGCTCTGTTCCCGATCCTGACTCTTCTGTTCCTTCAGATTCTTCCTCAGACTCCTTTTCTGTGGCAGAACTCTTCTCAGCGCTGGACTCGGTTCCTGATTTCTCAGTCCCAGATCCAGACTCTTTTTCTGTTCCTGAGGTCTTTCCAAGACCCTGACTCTTCCTCCGAGCCGGATTCCTCCTCTGAACCTGACCCTTTCTCGGTTTCAGATTCTTTCTCAGATGAAGACTCTGCCTCGGAATCCTTTTCGGTTCCTGACTTTTCAGTCCCAGATTTGGATTTACTCTCCTCATCAGAATCACCGGGTTCTTCTGGCTCTGATTCAGAATCAACTGTGCTCTCATTGGCATCATCTTCGGTCCAGATCCACTTTCAGATAATCTTTGTCATCAGAGGAGCCTACTACACTGCTCCTCTCGGACGACTCCTCCTCGTCTGAGCCTTTCTTCGGCTCTCTGCCTCTGATCCACTCCCGCTGGCCTCTGGCTCACTGACACTGATGGACACTTTAGATTTCTTCTCTTCTCTCTCTGACTCGGTCGCAGACTCGTCTTTCTCACTCATGGAGCTTCTACTGACGCTACTCTGTGATTTCCTTCTAATTTGCAGCTTGTTTGCCAGATTAATGCGTTTCAGGACTTTCCAAGCCGACTCCTGGTAGAGGACGTGCCGTCAATGGAAGAAGTGCTCGGTCCACCCGCCAAGCTCTCTTGACTATCGATACGACGTGCAGATGTCAGCTTGGCGTAATCTTTGTCTTTCTTCCCTTTCCCAAACATCATTGGCAAGATCTTGGCCTTCTTCCATGGGGAGGTAGGTTCAGTTTTCTTCCCAGCAGCGAGGAACTTGCTGAGCTTCATGACAGACTTCAGCCTCTTTGCAGCTTTGGATTGTTCAGGTTCAGACTCTGCTGGCTCCTCAGCAGGAACCTCAGACTCTGCCTGTTCAATCTCATCCTCAGGTGGGAAATCCTGGAATCCCACACGCCTTCCACGCCCGCGACCTCTCCCTCGCCCACCTCGCCCTCTCCCCGACCCTGTTGTGACACCAATTCTTTTAAAACAATCTCATTAATCACAGTTTACATGAAACTGTCAAACCCATTTTAATAAAAATGATTTTCTATTGGTGATGACAAGACTATGGGCAAAAAGAGAGAAACATAACTGCACCATATCCTAAGTTGTCTTTGAATGAATGTGTAAGATTACCTCTGGTCCACCATAGTAATATCCTTCGTCCTCCACAATGGCCTCTCCATACTCATCATACATGGGTGCGATTAGCCTCCTGCGGCTGCCGTAGGGCGGATAGGGATCATATCTGGACGTAGGAATGGAAATGTTTATTATTGTACTGTGAAGAACAATATTAAAGGTGTTGTAAGTGATTTCAATTTAGCTAATTTCCACTAGATTAGCCTTTAACCGCATCTCTTTAACCGCATACCTTCTCTTCCAAATATACCCTACTGTCCAAAGACATCTCAAGCAACCTGATGTCGGCAAACCTAAACATGTTTCCTGGTTGGCTAAACAAACTACCAAACCGGTTACACTTTATTTCGATAGTCCCTTTAGTGTCAACTAACTCTCATTATAATAGTAGACTGTCAGTAGACTGGGTTATGGTTAGGTGTTAGACTTTGGGTTGGGAGAATAAGTTCACTTGTAGTCGCCAAGTTACTTATAGTCAGTTAAATGTCTAAATAAACAAAATAATGTGTTGGCAGATATTAAGCTGACAGTCTACTAATACTTTAATGACAGTTAGTTGACATGTAGTTGAAAAGTTACTTATAGTTAGTAGAATGTCTAAAGTGGACTATCGAAATAAAACGTTACCAAAAAACCTTACAACACCTTTAATTCAAAGCTCTAATATAGTATCTCCGAACAGGTTTGTAAATAGGTTTGAAGTGTTAATGACGCCTCATTACACTTGCAATCAACATCAGTCCATGTGTGGCTCCACCCACACCGGACAAACAGTCTCTGTGACAAAGAGATTAGATGGCTAAACCCCCAGATTCCTAATTTAAATAGCCCTGGATCTTCAGCAGGACGGGCCTTTCTGACAGAAGGTGCTGTTTAGTCTGACACAAGTGCTTTTGAGGGAATTCTCATTGCATTGCTCATTTTTGAAATTGCTTTCAAAAACATTGCTGGAAATACATTAAATGCCAACCTTCTTCAAGGACAGGGGTTTTCAAACTGTGGGTCGCAAAATGAGCAAAAGTGGTCGTGCAAATTACTTGGCTACGGCTAATTTACATTAAGCTGAAAACACACTCACACAAAAACAGTTTAGTCTGGAGCTGCGATGATACAGTATACCAGTATTGAATAGAAATCGCAACATTGCTTACTTTTTCTATTGCTTGCAATTTAATTACTTGCTTACTTTTTTCTATTGCTTGCAATTTAATTACATAAATATATGCATTGCGTTTCATAGCTGAAGCATGCTCGTAAAACAATCTCGTGTGCATTACATTGGATAATTCAAATGTTACGAAAGGCTGTTGCAGGTCTGTTCATTAAGCTCTGTCATTTCTGTTTAACTCAGCACAGTTGTCTTTCAGAGAAATGGTCGTAAGAATGCGTTCTTTGCATTTCCGTGCATTTGGCTACCTACCAACACATAAAGAACATTTGTCTGTAAAAAGCATTTCACATGTACAAACATAACGAGCATTAGAATGTTTTATGCTGCTAAACATCATATCTGGACCGGAGTAAGTGTGTTTCAAGTTTTTATGGACAAAGCCCATTTCTTCTACTCCAATGCTGATAACATAAACCAATGATGGAAATGTTTGGGAACCCCCTTTCTATGAGATATTGTACCTGAGTGCTAAGATTAATAGCTAGGTGAACAGGTGTTTTTCATGATATCTTTCTCTATAATGTGTATTTTAGCATGAACGGAATGCCTGATTGATCATTCAACATCCAGCACTGGTGCTATTCATTTTAAAATGTCAATTGATAGCCCTAGAACTCATTAGATATCTTGATCTTGATGTCAAAGTAAATAATCTTTTCTGTGGTGCTCAAAGCTAACGCTCAGAGCACTACAGAGGCCTTAAGACCATCTGCTGCTCTCATGCTGGAAAATTCAAATCACTCTACCGAACGTAATAGAGGATGCAATTACACTTTGAACACTGAACTCAGGTCTGAAAGTCTTAGTAGAAAACATGCGTCTCATGTCTTAATGAATCCACTGAGCTCAGCTAAAGATCGGTAGTGTGAAGTTAAGGGTACATTAATTTAATTAAAGCTTCCAGCTTCTCCTCAGAAGGTACTGACTTTAAACCATGCAGTTCAAACATTTGAACATTTGCAACAGCATCTTGTTCCTAATGGTACAATATGTGTCAATTTTGAAAGTGCTTTACACCCTTTTTTTCTGTCTTCTGCTGTTTCCTTCTGTTTGCAGACACAAGATACTCAGTTAATGTACCTACAACAAGCATCTTAATCTTTTAGCCTGAAATCACATGAAGAGTCTGTCTGTGAGTCTATTTTTCTGTATGGATCTATTTGTGCTCAAGTGTTTGTGTTACCCTTGATTCGTAGCTGTAGTAGTCTTGAGATCAGAAATCTGCCCAGGGTCGATACCTGATTCCATTGAGAGAGCCTAAAATACAAACATAAAGACAAATATTCGACTTCATCTTCACACAGTACAACAATTAGTCTGGGTTTGGTGCACAATTTACAATGTAGTCAATAAGATTTCTGACACGCAGTGTGTTTATTAAGTCACTGCTATAACTTACTTAACCAGGGGAATGCAAATGAACATCTAGCTTACACTACTATTACAAAGCTTGAGATAGGTAAGAGATAGGTTCCAATTTCAGCATCATTACTCCATTCCTCAGTGCCACATGAGCCTTTATAAATAATTATAATGAAAGCACAGTTTGGTGCTCAAGAACATTATTTTTGTTATTACTATTATCAATGCTGAAAGTAGCTGTTCTGCTTAATATTTTTGTGGAAGCTGTGTTTTTTTAGAATAAAAGAAATCTTAGACAAACAGTATTTATTTGCACAATGATAAAAAATAAATAATTTTCTGACCATTTTTAAAATAGTTTGTGTATTTTTTTAACCAATTTAATATATCCTTGCGAATAAAAGTATGTCTATAAATTTCTTCATTTTTATTTTAGTGGTAGTGTAAGTGTTAGACATTTATACAAAATAAGAAAGAATGTTGCATCTTAACCCTAAAACTGTATTCTGGACAAATGTGGGCAAAATATTTTGATTTATTTTTTAAAAAATACTTCCCTTGAGCGGTACAGACTTGGCTACTTTTCCTAAGTTTGCCTCCTGAACACACACATTTTTTTTGACTCAATTCTACAATGTTAAGTGGGTGAAAAAAAAAAACTCCCATAGAAATGAATGGGAAAAACTGTAATTTAGAGCATTCTAAAATAAGCCAAAATAAGACACCAGGTGACAGCAAAGTCACTTAATTTTTAGGGTTTAGCTTTAAAAACTTATTGGAATGATATTTGAATGTAGTTTAAAAAAATCAAGATAATAATAAAAAATTTAATTAAATAAAACAAAAATAAGCATAATTTACATAGAAAATATGGTACTTTTTGAAGTAAATAAATTCAAAAATACCCCAAATTAAAAAAGAAAACACCATAAATGGATTGACAAAACTTTATCGAAGACAGGTATATAACATTTATAATAAATAAAAATTCCTCTGTGCCCACATTTGTCCACAATTACAGGATTAAGGGCTGTGAATACGGTTTGAGGGCTACAGGCAAATAACAAATATTAGATTTTGGCCTGTTTATCACAAAAATGAATGAACATGAGTGAGAAAAAAATTGCAGCATTTTAATTTTTGGGAACAGTCCCTTTAAAAGGTTGTTGTTTAGCAGGTTGTAATACCCCATGCATTTGCTTGATGAATGCAGTGCCTGATGTGTAATATGTAGTAACGATAAGAGATCCGTCAAGGTTACACTTTATTTTCGATTTCCCCTTTAGACATTTTGTTGAGTATAATGCTTACTTTCATCTAACTCTCATTAGAGTATCAACTGAGTATTAGTATACTGTTAGGGCTAGAGTTATAGAATAAGATGACATGTACTTGTAAAGTTACTTATAGTCAGTTGAAAGTCTGTTAGGGGAGCACTAAGATAAATTGTTAGCAGATATTAAGCAGACAGTTTACTGAAAACTCTAATGATAGTTAGTTCTACAGAATGCCTAAAGTCTGCAGAATGCCTAAAGGGTACTGTTGAAATAAAGTGTTACCTTTGTCAGAAAACTAAGGAAAGGAATGCAGAAAGAGAGATGCTACCTCAGGCCGGAGCAGAGAGGGTCTCAACAGCTGCTGCTGGCACAGGCACAAAGAGAGCGAGGGAGAAAAAAGATTTGACACTAGAGAGAATACATGAGAGGCAGCACAGAATAAAAGACAAAGAGAATAGCAAGAGAAGATGTTGCTGCATACATTTAAAATGAATGATCAGACTAAGAACATGACAGCAAAAAAAAAAAAAAGATGCAGGAAAGAGTGGGAGGGGGAAAACGAGCTCCTGGTGAGAAAGATAATGACAGAGATGCAGATGAGGGAAAATGTTCCATCTTAAGAACCAAACTTTAAGAGCTAAAGTGCTTGAAAGGTCAGAAAAGGTCATGTTTGACAGCATGCACAGCCAGTCTATATGCATTAACTCTGATGACACTGATGTGACATGTTCTTGCTGCATAATGTGTGTGCAGGCAGAACTAAGATTAGACACGACTCTTCAATTTACACTTCTTAGAGAGGTGTAAATGTGAGTGTAATGGCAAAGTTTCTATTGCTCTCCTCATCTCATTGAGATTCTCAGCGAATGTCTGCCTCAGAGGCACTATTGGCGGTTTGAAGTGACAAGGAAAAAAGCACTCTTACCTTCGAATTATAAAAGAAAATACCCCTAAATTAAATCAACTATAGTTGGAACTTGATTTTTACATGGTCTGAGGAAATCATAAGCTATGCAAGTCACCATGGTGTTAACATGATGAGGTATTATTTATATTTACGCAGAAAACATATAGGGCTTTGTTCAAATTCCTACACTCTCAGAAAAAAAGGTACAAAAGTTGTCACTGGGGCTGTACCTTTTCAAAAGGTACACTTTTGTACCCAAGGTACATTATAGTGCCTAAAATGTACATATTAGTACCTAAAATGTACATTAGCACCTGAAATGTACATATTAACACTTAATATGTACATGTTAGGACCTAAAATGGACATGATATTAGCATCCAAAATGTACATATTAGGACCTAAAATGGACATAAAAGCTCCTGAAATGTATATATTAGCTCCTCAAATGTACATATTAACACCTAAAATGTACTTATTAGCACCTAAAATGGACATTAGCTCCTGAAATGTATATAGTAGCTCCTGAAATGTACATATTAACACCTAAAATGTACTTATTAGCACCAAAATGTACATATTAACACCTAAAATGTACTTATTGGCACCTAAAATTGACATATTTACACCTAAAATTGACATATTAACACCTAAAATGCACGTATTAGAACCTAAAATGGACATATTAACACCTAAAATGTACATATTAGCACCTGAAATGTATATATTGGCACCTTAAATGGACATATTAACACCTAAAATGGACATATTAACACCTAAAATGGACATATTAACATCTAAAATGGACATATTAACACCTAAAATGTACTTATTAGCACCTAAAATGTACATATTAACACCTAAAATGTACATATTAACACCTAAAATGGACATATTAGTACCTGAAATGTACATATTAGCACCTGGAATGTACATATTAACCCTTTAGGCGCCAGAGGTTTTTTTCAAAGTTTCAATTTTGACATCTTAATTTCAAAAGACAATATCTTAAAAGTGAAACAAGATAGATACTTTCTGTAAATTAGAGAAATATTAAGCATGACCCAAAGTTTATGTAGGGATTAAATTTCCCCATCTAATTTGCATATTATGACGTCATATGGTGGCAGAAATCTTGGATTATAGAATTTTCATGAAAAGTCACATGTTTAAATGATAAAATGCAGCACTTCTCTCCCCCAAAATGTCCATCACCTTCTGTATGCTATATGGCACAATACTGAATGCTCAGGTATATAGTAAGTAATAACCAAACTGTGCAAATCATTACTAATAAATGGTAGAACAAACCGTATGCATGTAGTGTTTGGCCTTTTGCTGTGGAGATTTTCCATTTACTACGTGCAGTAGGCACTCTGATTCCATGT
The DNA here is from genome assembly GCA_030378365.1 of Hybognathus amarus. NCBI lineage: Eukaryota > Metazoa > Chordata > Actinopteri > Cypriniformes > Leuciscidae > Hybognathus > Hybognathus amarus. The sequence continues at coordinate 617,520 of JAQIUQ010002716.1, read as the reverse complement.
ATGGGGCTTATATTATTCATATGACACACAAACACAAGTAGACAAGACCTGTTTAGTTCAAAGAGATGACTCGTTAGGGCAAAGCGCAGCTCATAAGTGATGATAGAAGCAGCTGCGATCGCGGCGAGATCTGCCTCGCGCGCGCACGTCAAGTATGCATACTATTGCGAACTCCCCACCCTGCCTTCTGTACTATGAATACTTCGACCTCGTCTAACATAGCCTACCCAGTGATAATAAACAAAGTCTCCACCACAATACTATCGCCGCGATACTCGGAGAGACTGATGAAAATGGCTCACTCTCACACTATCTCCGCTTTTGATCACACTAATTCAAATGCGCTGTAATCTTGAACATTTTGTATAGAAACATGACGTTTTTTTGAGTCGGGGATAAGTATGACATGTCTGCCATCCAGTGGAGGGATGTCGAACGAAATTTGACACCCAATTTGACAAAATCGGCCGTTTATATTCAGTGTACGCATCTTGTCGAGTAAACTCGACCGCGCTCTAGAGGGTTAACACTAAAATGTACATATTATGACTTAAAATGGACATATTAGCTCCTGAAATGTATATATTAGCTCCTCAAATGTACATATTAACACCTAAAATGTACTTATTAGCACCTGAAATGGACAGATTAGCTCCTGAAATGTATATAATAAAGCCCCGTTCACACTACACGCGACTTCACGCGACAAAGCGACGCGATACCATTCATTTCAATGGTGAGCGGGCGACTTCCGGCGACACGCGCGACAGCGACCGTTGGCGACTAGATGGGGCGTGTCAAGCGACAAGAGACAAGCGACAAAAGTTGAAAAATGTTTAACTTTATGCAAATGAAGAGCGATTTTCGCGAGCGACAACCAATAGGAGTGGAGCGTGATCCTTCTCCTCAGCCCCTGGGCCTTAGTGCACGCTAGTTAAAGATGGATGAGAAATTGATCCTTGCGGTTAGCAATTTCCCAATTTTGTTTGATATGTCTCTGCCCACGTACAGGGACATAAATAAAAAGAACGATGCGTGGAAAGGAGTTTCGGCGATCGTGGGGATTCCAAGTAGGTTCAAATGATTGAATAGTCTGTACAATTAACTATTTTTTTTTGACAGAGACAGTAAACAAAACCTAAGTTAACGTACTATAGTGGCCTTTCTAATATTTTAGTGCTATTTACACTCTCCATTTACATGTGTATATACTCCATAATGTTATTGAAATCAATGTATACTAGATATAAATAACCTATTACTGTACTGTACAACCTATTACATAAGTACTGTATACTGATGGACACATATTAATATTATATGTATTCTATGAAATATTCAGTATATCTTGTATCTGTACACAGATATTAATATTCTATTGCAACATATCACAGAATAAAATAGGCCCATACTATGATTACTCATTGCATCTGATCATACTTTTGTTATACATCGCTGTCTTTTGGATGTCCCGCTAGCGACTAGTGATGGAACGCCCACTAGCGACCTCATCGCCAGCGATTGGCGAGCTTGCAGCGACAAAGTCGCGTGTAGTGTGAACGGGGCTTAACACTTAATATGTACATGTTAGGACCTAAAATGGACATGATATTAGCACCCAAAATGTACATATTAGGACCTAAAATGGACATAAAAGCTCCTGAAATGTATATATTAGCTCCTGAAATGTACATATTAACACCTAAAATGTACTTATTAGCACATAAATGTACATATTAACACCTAAAATGTACTTATTGGCACCTAAATGTACATATTAACACCTAAAATGTACTTATTAGCACCTAAATGTACATATTAACACCTAAAATGTACTTATTGGCACCTAAAATTGACATATTAACACCTAAAATGTACATATTAGAACCTAAAATGGACATATTAACACCAAAAATGTACATATTAGCACCTGAATTGTATATATTGGCACCTTAAATGGACATATTGACACCTAAAATGGACATATTAACACCTAAAATGTACTTATTAGCACCTAAAATGTACATATTAACACCTAAAATGTACATATTAGTACCTGAAATGTACATATTAGCACCTGGAATGTACATATTAACACCTGGAATGTACATATTAACACTTAAAATGTACATATTATGACTTAAAATGGACATATTAGCTCCTGAAATGTATATATTAGCTCCTCAAATGTACATATTAACACCTAAAATGTACTTATTAGCACCTAAAATGTACATTTTAACACCTAAAATGTACGTATTAACACCTAAAATGTACATATTAGTACCTGAAATGTACATATTAGCAACTGGAATGTACATATTAACACTTAAAATGTACATATTTTGACTTAAAATGGACACATTAGCTCCTGAAATGTATATATTAGCTCCTCAAATGTATATATCAACACCTAAAATGTACTTATTAGCACCTAAAATGGACAGATTAGCTCCTGAAATGTATATATTAGCTCCTGAAATGTATATATTAACACCTAAAATGTATTTATTAGCACCTAAAATTGACAGATGAACACCTAAAATGTACCTATTGGCACATAAAATGGACATATTAACACCTAAAATTTACATATTAACACCTAAAATGTACTTATTAGCACCTAAAATGTACATATTAACACCTAAAATGTACATATTAGCACCTGAAATGTATATATTGGCACCTTAAATGTACATATTAGCACCTAAAATGCACAAAACTGTTAAAAAGCTACAGCCCCAGTGACAGCTTTTGTACCTTTTTCTGAGAGTGTAACTGTAAATATGAGTGATGTTAATAGTGAAAAAAAAATGACATACCTCTCTGCCAATGCCACGCCTGCAAAAAAAGAAACAGAGGTGTTAGAAAGAATGACATATAGCTGGAATTGTGACATCTGTTGACTATCTAAGTGATTTCCAGACTTGCTTTTGCAGATTTTGACTCACTTTTATCAAACAAAAAGCATTTCAACACTCTCTTATCGCTGGACCAGAATGAAAACTCTGTTCAAAATGGGAAAGCACTCGAAAGATAAAAATGCATGGAAATGGCGTAGTCTGGACACAAGCAATTTTACCTACAGCAAAGACTCCACAAACAAGTTAATCTGATTTTTGAAATCTGCCATTTTCTGATAAATACTAAACCAACACATGTACACACACACACTTTCTCACAACCTATATGCAGTAGCTATAAATGGTCCTATACACAAACAAAACTTCCAGGAAAGTTACATTTGAGGGCTCTCAAGGGCCTAAAGAGTGAAACCCACTAAGTGATTAGAACAGTGTGACAAATGAGCAGCATATGTGTTGCTCGAGGTAAACTACACATCTGAAGAGAACACCCACAAAACTATTCATAGGGTGAAAATAAAATAAATAAAAGCCACTGGACATTCTTAACAGGTTTTATGAAATTCAACCCATTAATAAAGAATGGTGTAAGAGGGTGTGCATTACCTGAATAAATGATGAAATATCCCTGTCAAACAAACACATCTCTCTCCCACATAATGAATGAGAGTGATAGATGAGTGATGTGAGATGAATGTGTGTGGGAGGAATGTGATGTCTTTCTCAATGTCCCTCGGGAAGAAAAGGCAGTTTCTCAATTCTAAGAATGCAAAGAACAAACTTGTGTTCTCGTGGAGACCTTTATGCCAGGCTATAGAGCTGGTAAGTCCCGCCCCTTCCACTAACCCCGCTGGACCTCTAGGTTGAAAAATCGTCAATGCGAGCTGAATGAGAGAAATAATTATTTTCTAAATTTTGCAATGAATGTGAACATATGTTGTCTGTGAATTTTGTATATAATTGTTAGTGTAAAGAATGCTACAATTTAAGCGGGTAGAATTTTCATACGGTTAGACTTTGTGCGAGAGCACTTTGTGGACTACAACTCTTCGCTGCTTTCAACACGTTTAATATACGTCACCTCAACACTACTCAGCACATCGAATCCCGCTAAACATGCCTGTGTCTTTGGTGCACTTCACCGCCTTCTTTCACCGGCATCTTGATAATTCCTTAGATATCACACCGTGATTTGTGTAGGGAAAATGTGTTATGCGGTGACGTAATCCTATGCGACGTGTAGTATTTCTCGTTACGTCTACACTCAAAAAATGAACTAGGGAGGTTGTGCACTTTACATAATATATTTATATATAGTTTACTTATAATAATTGTGTTTTTTGACTTTACATGTTTTTTTTTCTATTAAGGTCTATGTAATTGTGTCTCAACTTGACAGTACAAAATCCTAATGTGTTGTGTAAACACAAACCATTTATGTTAAGTAAAAAAAGTGTACATCCAGAGGGTGGCAGTATAGTGTGAGCCGACTGCCATTTTGCCCGAACTTTAGGGCTGCAACTAACGATTATTTTAATAATCGATTAATCTGTCGATTAATTTGTCGATTAATCGATGAATCGGATAAAAAAACATTAATTTCCAATCCTTTATTAAAAACAGAACTAAAAGGTGCAAATTCAGTGAAAAAAATCCAGAGCAAAAAAATGGACTAACAAAAAACATACACATGTATGCGTTACATCTGCCAAATATATAGGCTTTTTAAAAAATAAAGTGCACAAAAATGAGCTGTCAGAACAATAAATTGATTAAAAAAAATACAGATCAATAACAATCAGAAAACTTAACAGGATTTGTTTGAACGTCAGAACTTGTTCTCTACACCACACTTGCACACACTCACAAACTCACAAACTTTGGACTGTGTTGTGTTTTGTTTTTGTCAAAGATGTTATAATCTTTAACAAAATGTTTGAAACTTTTTAACAAGCAAATGCACTTATGATCATTTTACCTATATTAGGTAATAATAATAGCAATAATAATAATTATATCAGAAGATAATATCTCAAATTTATCCTAATATTAATTATAAATACAATGAATATAAAATATGAATACAATATAAAGTAATATCAAATACAATGGATTGACCATCTCCTATGGTGTAAGGTATTTTTCCGTTCATCCTTTCTGAGCATATAATGAAGTTTCTCTGAGTCATTTAGAGTGAAGTTTGAACAATTCAGTGCTGCAAATTGTGGAAAAAATATTCCCCTTTGTAGTAGGCTACTTGGACAGACAAGAAAGTGTTTTCATCTGTCTATCTGATTCAAATCAGTTTGCTAATTCAGTGGTAAGAATTTAATTGTTGTTTTTATTTATATCTTATATGCCTAATTATGTATTACTAGTATCAGAGAATGTCTAGTATGTACCAAATTACTAATGCTCAGATACACTCAGTCTCTCTGTGCGCGATACTCGGACACACTCTGGTCTCGGTCTCTCTCTCTCTCTCTCTCTCTCTCTCTCTCTCTCTCTCTCTCTCTCTCTCTCTCTCTCTCTCTCTCTCTCTCTCTCTCTCTCGTGATATCACGGAAACACTCGGTCTCTCTCTCGCTTCCGCGTGAGCGATCTCGGACACATTCGGTCTCTCTCTGTGATCACGGACACACTCGGTCTCTCGCTCCGCGTGAGCGATCTCGGACACATTCGGTCTCTCTCTCTCGTGATCACGGACACACTCGGTCTCGCTCCCGCGTGAGCGATCTCGGAGACTCGGACACATTCGGTCTCTCTCTCATGATCACGACACTCTGTCTCTCGCTCCCGTCTGAGTCGATCTCGGTCACACTCGGTCTCTCTCTCTCTCTCTCTCTCTCTCTCTCTCTCTCTCTCTCTCTCTCTCTCTCTCTCTCTCTCTCTCTCTCTCTCGTGATCACGGACACACTCGGTTCTCTGCTACGTGTGAGCGATCTCGGACACACTCGGTCTCTCTCTGTGATCACGGACACACTCGGTCTCTCGCTACCGTGTGAGCGAATCTCGGACACACTCGGTCTCTCGCTCCCGCGTGAGCGATCTCGGACACACTCGGTCTCTCGCTCCTCGCTGCGCGATCTCGGACACACTCGGTCTCTCTCTCTCGCGTCCGATCATCACGGACACACTCGGTCTCTCTCGTTTGACAAATGTGAACTCCGCGATTGAGCGACAGTGCGTGAGAGAGACCGAGAGTGCTCGCGCTCAACTCAAACTTTTTTTTATATTCAAACATTTCCGTGTCGTGCGACGCAACGAATTCGATAATGTAATTCGTTGCCAACTCTTTTAGAAATTGAATTTTAATTCATTTAATTCGATTCGTTGTTGCAGCTCTACCGAACTTAATTTTATTGTGTTCAATCTGCTTAAATCTACGAACAACTTAAGTTTACTTAATCCATTCGTGTTGGATTACATGATTGATTTGTGTTGCCTTAACTGAAACTGGGCAGGGCTTTTAGTTCCCAGCATGCTTTGCATATGGTTGAATTAAGAGAGAATAAATGTTAAAATTATGTGTTATTTTATGTTGTTTTTTTTTAGAAATTTAGAAAAAGGGAAGACTTGATAGTGTGTAATAGTGTTTAATGTTAAATTATATTGGAATTATTAAACCATTTAAATTACAGTGGGTTACCATTGTGGAGAAGAGTGGAGTATTTTGTTTGGCTGTCGACTGATTTCATTCTTTTCAATTGCTTTGAATGAAGGAGCATGTAAATCTTAGCATTCAAGATGCCAATATGTGCTTCTGCTAACAAATAGCTAATTAAAGTCTATCAATTTAATAAAATGTCACTGAATCAAATGAAATATAAATGGATGAATGAATGTAATAAAATGCCTTTGAATCATGTCAGGAAGCCTTTAAAAATTCACGTTAGAGTACTTAAATTGAGTAATTTAAAATTACATGATTTGATTGTGTTGAAGTTACATAAACAAATTATGTTTGTTTAACGTAATCCAGTTATGTGGAACCTGATGACAAATTAAAATTAATTAAAGCCAACATATAATTTTTTTGAGTGTATTCCACAAGTGCTAGCCAAAGAATCATACTGTCAAACCCATTACATGAGAAAATCAACCCGATATCACGGAATTCATTAGGAATTTTACAAGGTGGCTAATTCGTAACAATTCATATCGACCTGACTCGTACAAATTAGTACGATTTTGCTAAAATCGTACATATTTTACGAATTGGCCAATTCGTATGAATTCGTACGAATGACCTACCCCTAACCCCGCCCCTAAACTTAACCGTCACATGGGTTTAGACAAATCGTACGAATTTGTACGAGTAAGGTTGTACGAATTAGTACGAATTAGCCACTTTTTAATCACTCGTACGAATTCGATACGAATTGGTCGATGAGATAGGGTAGGAGAAAATATATAAAAAAATTCACAGACAACATATGTTCACATTCATGGCACAATTCAAATGGGATCAGAAAATAATTATTTTCTCTCATTCACTTGCATTGATGCTTTTTCAACCTAGAGGTCCACTTGGAGTTTTACGGATGGGTGGGACTTACGAGCTCTATATCTTTAAAGAACCATCTAGGTACTTTTTGAAGTACTCTCGTTTTTTTTAATCTCTTTCCCTGCCACTGACGTGAAATTACCATCATTTATGAGACAACGCTCCCCCACCATTGTATGGAAATTTTCCGTCCTTTCCCTATTTTCAATGTTATATGGTAGGGGGCGCTGTTGCACATCTTCTGAAAGAATTTAAGTATCTCCTGATCAAAACACATGTGAAGAAGCAGCAGAAACAAGCGTATAGCATTTGTAATAATATGCATATGTACAATAACGTGATCATCAACATTAAACAGCATATAAATCAAAAGTGCCTAACATTACTGAATTAAAATGTCTATGCAGGACGAGGGTTGGGCCTATAGGGTTGCAAGCTTTGGGGTGTTGATAGATTTAATCTCACTACATCTATGTTATAATCATCTTTGACAAAAACATAATTTTCGTAAAATGCTGTTTTTTTATGAAACTTACCCCCATTTTAAGTATTTATTTTTTTTATTTATTAGGTAACACTTTAGAATATGATTCCTTCGTTAATGAATAACTACACAAGAACTAATGAGTAACACAATATTAACAATCTAGTAACTATTATTAACTAACAAGAAACTCTGATTCACGAACTAGTAAGTAATAGCGCACAGACGAAAGTGGTAGTTCAATATTAAGTAATCAATAACAACTATTTTTTTAATACTTCCCAGAGAACTACTGAAAAAGTTTATTAACAATCTAGTAACTACTATTAACTAAAAGAAACTCTTATTAACGAATTAGTAAGTAATAGCTCACAGATGAAAGTGTTACTAGATACTTCTGTGGGAATTACTAATTATTTGGATTCGTATTATAAGTGAAGATCATTGGAACTAACTGAGTAATGACTCAAGTGTTACTACATGATCTAGTCATGATTTGTGCAAACGTTTTGAGATTTTTGGTGAACTTTAGTATACTTTTAGTAAAATGTCTTTAATAACACTTGAGTCATTACTAATTAGTCCCAATGATCTTCACTTTATAATACTTGAATCCAATAATTAGTAAGTAATAGCTCACAGATGAAAGTGTTACTACATACTTCTGTGGGAATTACTAATTATTTGGATCCGTATTATAAAGTGAAGATCATTGGAACTAACTAGTAATTACTCAAGTGTTACTACATGATCTAGTCATGATTTGTGCAAACGTTTGAGATTTTTGGTGAAGTTTAGTAGACTTTTAGAACATGTCTTTAGTAACACTTGAGTAATTACTAGTTAGTTCCAATGATCTTCACTTTATAATACGAATCCAAATAATTAGTAATTCCCACAGAAGTATCTAGTAACACTTTCATCTGTGAGCTATTACTTACTAATTCGTTAATATCGATGTTTCTTTTAGTTAATAGTAGTTACTAGATTATTAATAATTTTTTTCAGTAGTTCTCTGGGAAGTATTAAAAAATAGTAGTTATTGATTAGTTAATAGTGAACTACCACTTTCATCTGTGCGCTATTACTTACTAGTTTGTTAATCAGAGTTTATTGTTAGGAAATAATAGTTACTAGATTGTTAATATTGTGTTACTCATTGGTTCTTGTGTAGTTATTCATTAACGAAGGAACCTAGTATTCTAAAGTGTTACCATTTATTGTTTAAAAGCAGAGTGTCTGTTGTTTCTTTTGATATTGCACGTTCAGATATTTATACAACTGAATATCTGGCAATGATATTTTATTTTTATATTTATATTTAAATTTTTTATATTTTAATGATATTTTATTTTCTGGCGTGGAGAGAGTTAATAGAGCAAGAGAGATTCATTTTATTTTGTGGTGGAGCAGTTAATAAAACGAGGAAGTGAGAAAGGCATGAAAACACAGGAGAGAAAAGAGAGAATTAGGGTTAGTGATGTCAATGGCAGACTCATCGATTGATTAATTACATTTCTCTAGACCTCACAGTCTGTGCTTTCATCGTGCTGAGCGGGTCATGAGAGAATATAGAGCCTTTCTTCTGGACCAACAAACAAGCCCTGACACATACACACATACTGTACATCCATTCAGCTCGCACATAAATCTTCTGCCTCAAGAGTCAGAACACATAAATAACACAACATATGTAACCGTTTGATCATATTTCCTGTCCTTTGTTGACTATTGAATAGGTGTGGGTAGAATAAGTTGTAATTTCATTTCATTCATTTTTTTTAAAGGAGTAGTTCACTTAAAGTTGCCATCTGGGATGATTGAGGTAAAAATATACAGAAAATGAGCTACACGCATCAAAAGAATGAGAAGAAATAAGTGCAATGATGTCATTAAAAAACTGAAAAGTTATATTGCTGCCGAGATATAAACCTAAATTAGCATGCTAAATTACTAGCCCCGGCCCGTCAGGTGTCGTAATACCAGTTTCGGCCATGGGAGGCGGTATGCGGGCGGGCAACATAAACACCAGCCGCACACTGCAGTACACGAGTAAGTCACGCGTCTTATGTTTGTACTTTGAACCTGAAGTCAGTCGTGTGGAAATACAGCCGATTATTACATTTCAGTTCAAGGAAGAGTTCAAAAAATGATTGGTCGACATGCATGAGGAATACATTTTGGTAAGTTGTAGCATACTGTATTTTTCAACAGTGTTCATGTTCTTTTCCATTAGCTAGAGATGATTCGGTTCACGTGAGCTAGAGATCTGTGGTGTAACATGTACAAGCGCCAAAACGGTATTTATTGTTTGAATTGCGTAATAAAATTGACAGAATCTGAGAGCTTAACTAACCTGCTTGCTAAGTGTCAATTGCGTGTGTCTCACGGTGAATTTGTGAGAGTTGTCAGCTCTGAATGACGCTAGCTTGATCAACATCAGCCAATGCTGTCTGTCAAATTAATTCAAACTAACAATAAAAGTGTAATATGAACAAAACGAATACTGTAAACTTAAAATAATTGCCCAGGGTTTTATTTTCCCATATCGTCGAAATGCACCAGCTTGTTTTCTGAGACTGGCGTCTATGAGACGGTCTTCATCATTTAGTGTTGAGATGTTGTTCATTGAGTCTCTGATCTCTAAAAATATCCAAATGCTCCACGTGAAACTGCGGTCTTCCAACCTTTGACTCTATCGTGTCAAATGATTTGAATAATATGCGTGAGAAAAAGAGTGTGAGAGTGCGGCCGCGTTACAACTCAATTTCTGGAGGTATACTGCCCCCATCTGTTATGGAAAATTTAATATTTTTTGATTTAGAATTCCAGATGGAAAAAAAAAAGTTTTGCTGATAATTTACTCACCCCATGTCATCCAAGATGTCCATGTCTGTCTCTCTTCAGTTCGAAAAGAAATAAAGGTTTTTGATGAAAACTTTTCAGGATTTTTCTCCATATAATGGACTTAAATGAGAACCAAACGGTTCAAGGTCCAAATGAGAGTGTAAAAGAACGTTTTCAGGGAAAACTGCAAACTGTTCAAAGGGCTTTAAACGACAACAGACGAATAAATAAGGGCCTTATCGCTTGATAAGACCCTTATTCATCGTCTGGAATCGTTTCAAAGCCCTTTGAACAGTTTGCAGATTTCCCTGAAACTGTCTTTTAGACCTTGAACCATTTGGTTCCCACTGAAGTGCATTATATGGAGAAAAATGCTGGAATGTTTTCATCAAAAACCTTAATTTCTTTCCGACTGAAGGAAGACAGGCATGGACATTCTTGGATGACATGGGGTGAGTAAATTATCAGCAAGTTTTTTTAAAAGTGAACTACTCCTTTAACTACTTGGTGCTACTCCTGCTTACTGCTTCGCGCTTTTGCACTATCGCTTTTATATTTTTTATATATTTTATCTCCTTTTCACCTAATTTTAACTTCAGCAAATCAGCACAGTGCTCTGACGCTTGGATTACTTAAAAAGTACTTCACACTTTTATTCAACCAGCCTCTCACTGCTTACATTCCGGGGAAGAGAAAACACAACTCCCAACATTCATAAGGATAAGAAAATGCCTCTTCTGGAATCTACTTGCTGCCCTAACTGCCACAGACTTTTACAAAGGATTGCAGTTCTTGAAACAAAGTTAAATACGGGACCGACAAACCAGACGGAACGCACAACAGAGCTTCGTCATGGACGCCCTCAACACACAGCCGGTGAGTCCCATGAATCCAGTTCTCCTCGAACAGGCTATACTGACTGTAGAGTAACGAGCCGATCGACTTACAAATCGATGGCACAAACAGGGAGCGAGACCCAAAGGCACTCGAGACATCAGATTGTCACGAGCACCACATATTTCAGCAGTAGCATCATCTACCCCAGATATGACTCTGACAAGGATTGCAACCACTGGTCTCCTACCACCACCTATACATCTTGAGAACAGATTTGAAGTGTTAATGAATGAGGAATCCCTAAATTTGATGAATGTGATCGAACACAGACTGAGTCAGCCTGTAGCTAACACTGATGCAAGCCGGCGCTCAAGGTCGAGCAGACAGCGGCACTCAGCTCAGAGCACAGCCGGGCCCAGGACTCTGATAGTGGGCGACTCCATAATCAGAAACATTAGTAGCAGGGATACAACTACGTGCTGCCTTCCACAAGCAACAACTTCTGATGTAAACAGGGAACTTCAGAACATTCTTATGAAACATAAGACTGCAAATCGACTCATCGTTCATGTGGGGAAAAATGATATTCATAAAGAGCAGTCGGAACTCCTTAAGAAGGATTTCAATGAACTTTTTGAATCACTTAAAAGACTGAAAGTTGAAACATTCATCAGTGGACCACTCCCAGCAAGAGGAACAAACAGGTTTTCACGGTTGCTTGGGCTAAACACATGGCTGCAAAAAACCTGCAATATAAAAGGAGTGAACTTTATTGACAACTTCAATCTTTTCTGGAGTCAGAGGCAACTGTTTCAACGGGATGGCAACCACCCAAACAAACTTGGTTCAAGAGTGCTAAAGGACAATATCTACTTCTCCCTCCATCATCCTTCTGCAGTGTGTGCCAATCCATTCAACCTGAATGGCACACATACACCTGGACACAGTATGAATGACCACAGGACTTCAATTCAGCACCTGAATGGATATATTGTTGACACATCACACAAGGACAATGATAAAACCACTCCGCCACAACAACCTCTGCTCACGGATACAATCTCAGCAGAGCCCTGCCCACAGAGCTCACCACAGTCAGACTATGACATATCAGAACTGCTCCAAGATTCAACACCCAAGGACGACTTTCTGGAAAACAGCCAGGGACACCAGGACAGCATTGTACAGCCTCCAATAACACCAGAGCAACAGCCCATCTCACCTGACACGTTATCACTCTCTCCAGCATCTCCACTTCTGTGTTTCTCAGAGAAAATGGAACAACTGGTGTCTGCTGGAACCAGACTATCCCACTCTTTTGCTGCAAGCCCCCAAATACCAACCAAAAAACGGCAGGCCCCACAACCACCAAAGCCTGCGGGCCCAGCTCGCCCTCCTCCTCCCCCTCCTCCTCGAAGAGCTCTTCGGCCTCTGCCACAGCGCCAGGGCCCACACCCTCCTCCATCGGCTCGAGGTGAACCAAAAACAACTGATACCAGCTCTAAGTGATGTATATCGGTTCCTCGCTATGAAAACAATAACTTTATCAAATGTTTACAAAACAAGCGGGAACCCAGTGTGCCTGAATCTTTCTCTATTGCTGTTCATTTACATGATAGAAAATCTAAGGCCTTCAACAGCCGTACAGCAAACCCATCTAATCTGGTGCCTATTCCACGCCAAACTAAGATTGCTGTGGGGACAAAAAGTAAGACTATTAAATTAGCACTTTTAAACATCCGCTCCATTAATAATAAATCACTTCTAGTCAATGACTTAATAACCACATACAACCTGGACTTCATGTTTCTAACTGAAACTTGGCTAGAAGACAGCTGTAGTGCAACGGTCCTAAACGAAACATCCCCTCCAAATTTTACTTATATGAGTGTCTGCAGAGCGGGTAAGAGAGGCGGGGCTTAGCTGTTCTTTTTAAAGATGTTTATCAATGTAAGCAAATATCATTTGGGAATTACTCCTCTTTCGAATATCTGGGTATTGTGTTAAAAGGTGCTCCTCGTATCTTACTTATCATTGTTTACAGGCCTCCAAAATACTCTTCAGCCTTTGCTGAGGATTTTACAGAACTGTTATCAACAATTGCCTCTGAGTTTGACTGTTTTGCCATTGCTGGAGATTTTAACATTCACATAGATAATGCAGAAAACAATATGGCAAAAGAAATCAAAACTGTTTTAAAAACTTTTGATCTGACACAGCATGTACATGGTCCCACACACAATCGTGGACACACTCTAGATTTACTTATCAGTACGGGTTTAAACATCTCATCGATTGTTATTAAGGATGTAGCACTGTCTGATCATTACTGTATTTTCTTTGATATATTGATCTCTCCTGCCATTGAAGCTAGAGCTGTGTCTGTCAAAAAGAGATGCTTAAATGAAAACACTGGTGTGCTATTTATGAAGGCTATATCCTTAAAACCAAGCATATCTGCCAACTCCGTTGATTTTCTCCTTGATTCTTTTAACTCAAAAGTTAAGAGTGTAATTGATGATATTGCTCCTGTGAAAGTCAGGAAGAATAATGGTAGACAAAAAGCACCTTGGAGAAACTCAACAGCAGTGCAGAATATGAAAAGACAATGCAGAAGAGCAGAACGCATGTGGCGGAAGACAAAACTTGTAGTCCATTATAACATCTACAAAGACAGCATCCACGCTTTCAATAGGGAACTAGGCAAAGCTAGACAGACTTTTTTCTCAAATATTATAAACAGCAACTTAAACAACACACGCACTCTTTTTGCTACTGTAGAGAGACTGACAACCCCCCAAGCAAGATTCCCATAGAAATGCTCTCAGAAAGGAAATGCAGTGAGTTTGCTTCTTTCTTCTCTGAGAAAATCAATAATATCAGAAAGGTGATCGGCACATCCTTGAGTTGTTCTGGGGTCAGGCAGATCAGACCACAACCTGAGAAATTAGTAACTATGTCTGATTTCGAAGAAATTGATGGAACAATTTTGGTCGAAACTGTACAGCACCTTAAAACATCAACGTGCGCCCTTGACACACTTCCCACATCTTTTTCAAAAATGTGTTACACAGCTTAGAAGCAGATCTCCTAGAAGTGGTAAATGCCTCACTTCGCTCTGGGAGTTTTCCGAACTCCCTGAAAACAGCAGTTGTCAAGCCCCTCCTGAAAAAAAAGCAATCTGGATAAGACCATCTTAAGTAATTATAGACCGATCTCAAATCTTTCCTTTCATAGGCAAGATCATTGAAAAGGTTGTCTTCAATCAGCTGAACAAATTCTTAAGCTCAAATGGATACTTTGACAATTTTCAATCTGATTTCCGATCGCATCACAGCACAGAGACAGCGCTCATAAAGATAATAAACGATATTCGCTTAAATACTGACACAGGCAAAATTATCCGTGTTGGTACTACTCGACCTCAGTGCTGCATTTGACACTGTCGATCACAACATACTTCTTGACAGGCTGGAAAACTGGGTGGGGCTTTCTGGGATAGTCCTAAAATGGTTCAGGTCATACTTAGAAGGGAGAGGTTATTTTGTGAGTATAGGAGAACATAAGTCTGAGTGGACATCCATGACATGCGGAGTCCCTCAGGGCTCGATTCTTGCGCCACTCCTATTCAACCTGTATATGCTCCCAATGAGCCAAATAATGAGAAAGAACCAAATCGCTTACCACAGCTATGCAGATGACACACAGCTCTACTTAGCCCTATCGCCTAACGACTACAGCCCCATTGACTCCATGTGCCAATGCATTGATGAAGTGAATGGTTGGATGTGTCTAAAACTTTCTTCAGTTAAAGGAGCATAACGCAAGTCTCTGAGTTTTTGCAGAACTACGCCCCTCTGGTGACAAATGAAACTGCGTGCACGCTCATGGAATGCCATAGACTTTATAGAGTAGACATATACACGGAAATACACGCACGTTTGTACCAAGCTGTTCATAACCAAAGGAGAATCAGGCACACATCTTTTGTTACAGTCATAATGAGGTAATACAGTTATAAATCTGCAAGTCATTTAAAATATATGAAAGGAAAGGCATTTGAGTAAATTACACACTTATGTAGGCCTATGTGTGTGTGAGGGGAAAACAGGGGTAGAAAACTTCGGCTTTTGTTTCCATTGATCTCCATGTTGAACTGTTTTATGTGCTTACTGTATCCACTTATGATTGTATTATTATGGAAACACGTTCATGAACACGTTTGAGCCCTGGAGCAGACCGCCCGAGATCTCTCCGTTTGTTGAAAGCCTTCTTGTCCCGATGTTGACTCTAGTCTTATTCCGACGCCTGGCACTGGACAGACAGAAGTTGTATTTTCTTTGCCTCACGTGGAGTTTGCGTTGGGGTTTGTAATGTACTACAAGCCGGTCTCTTGGGGCTGTTTTTACACCTGGCCACAATGCGTTTTCTCAGATCTATCTGATTTATCAAAACGATTCCATTACCTGGTCACATAAATGTGTTTTTGCAAAACGGATATTAATCTGATATTCAATTCCGCGTTATATACAGATTTCATGAAGTGCACGTCACCGAAAGCAACAGATGAGCTGCATTTTATAAATCATCGGCTTCGGCTATTTCAAAATCAGCAAAGACAGCAATAGAGAGAGAAGCAAAAGCTCTGGTATGAGATCATTTTATTTCTTAAGGCTACTTTTAATGAAGATAGTGGAGGTAGAAGGTAACTTAGTGTTAATCGTATGCGTCTTACTTTCACTTTCATTTGCGATAGATTGCGGCGCGCTGGCTTATAAATACACTCGCCTGCTCATCTGATGCACGTCGTCATATATGACTAAAACAACATGACATACCCTGTTTTCAACAACCAGATGCATTTACACTTGTCCAGTTTCGTCTGGAATACAGCCCAGACCACGTCCTCAATGGTTTGAGCTGTCGAATTCAAATCCGTCTGGATTCAACCTGGTCTTTTCACGAATCAAATAAGTTATCCGATCACAGAAAACACATGAAGTGACCAGATGTAGACTAAACAGCCCCTTTGAATCCATCTTCTACTTTTGGGAAAGTTGACTAAAGTTGCGTCGCTCAAGTTGTCTCTCTGATACGGAAAACGCGACGAATACACTAACCTGCAAAGCATAGGCACATAGCCAGGCGAGCGTGAACGCGCATGACGTCACGCCCAGGCTCAGATTCGAGCCCGAATCCCTCTTATATATTTCACTGTACAGGATTATAGGGCGATCGCAGTGATCAGAGAAGGGCTCATTCAGCCCATCAGGCGATTGTTTCAGCATGTATGGGTTAGAAAACAGGCTAATTTTAACATAAAATGTTGCGCAATGCACCTTTAAACAAAGACAAAACTGAAGTCATTGTGTTTGGAAACAAAGATGAAGTTCTCAAGGTGAATGCATACCTTGACGCTAGGGGTCTAACAACTACAAATCAAGTCAGGAATCTTGGTGTGTCTCTAGAGTCAGACCTTAGTTTCAATAGTCATGTCAAAGCAATAACTAAATCAGCAAACTATCATCTGAAAAATATTGCAAGAATTAGATGATTTGTTTCCAGTCAAGACTTAGAGAAACTTGTGCATGCTTTCATCACCAGCAGGGTGGATTACTGTAATGGCCTCCTCACTGGCCTTCCTGAAAAAGACCATAAGACAGTTGCAGCTCATACAGAACGCTGCTGCCAGGATTCTGAGCAGGACCAGAAAATATGAACACATCACACCAGTCCTCAGGTCTTTACACTGGCTGCCAGTTACATTTAGGATTGATTTTAAAGTATTACTACTGGTATATAAATCATTCAATGGGTTAGGACCTCAATATATTGCAGATATGCTCACTGAATATAAACCCAACAGATCACTCAGATCATTAGGATCACATCAGCTAGACATACCAAGGGTTCACTCAAAGCATGGAGAGTCTGCTTTTAGCTATTATGCCAGCCGCAGCTGGAACCAGCTTCCAGAGGAGATCAGGTGTGCTCCTACACTAGTCACATTTAAATCCAGACTCAAAACACATCTGTTTATCTGTGCATTTACTGAATGAGCACTGTGCCACTGTTCGTCCAACTGTTTCTAAATTGTTTTAATTGTTTTATTTTTATCAGTATTTTTATTTTTTATTCTAAACTGTTTTAATTATTCTGATTTCTTTTGAATATTTTAATTTCTTCTATGTAAAGCACTTTGAATTGCCATTGTGTATGAAATGTGCTATATAAATAAACTTGCCTTGCCTTGCCTTGCCTTACTGCAAACACAATGTTTGTGTATTTCAAAAGGTGCTCAGAACTGAAGTGGGTTGATGAGATGGGTCACTTATGGGGTGATGACAGATTTCAAACAGATTTTTAGATATGGATGAGAGAGACAACACCTGCAGACCAGCGCAGAGATATTGGTCTGAATGGAGAGACATTGACTGCGCACTCGATGGAGTGAATTCAGCGGGGAACGGCAGAGTGAACGTCCCCTGCCATGCACCACATCAACGATTAGCTGTATTGTTTAATCTCTATGTGAGTCTTGACAGCTTGAGTTTCTGAAAGGGCAAAAAACATCTGCAAGACTGAATCGAGAAAGGAGAGCATCAGGAGGTCTGGCACTCTTAACAGCTTTTAAAATTCAGTAAGAGAACAGAGAGAGAGAGAGAGAGAGAGAGAGAGAGAGAGAGAGAGAGAGAGAGAGAGAGAGAGAGAGAGAGAGAGAGAGAGAGAGAGAGAGAGAGAGAGAGAGAGAGAGAGAGAGAGAGAGAGAGAGAGAGAGAGAGAGAGAGAGAGAGTGAGTGAGTGAAAAAACAGTGTTGGGGTAATGCATTACAAAGAATGTTTTGTAATCAGATTATTTTTTTCAAAGTAACCAGTAAAGCATTGCTTTTACTTTTTCAAAGAAGTAACACACATTACTTGGTTTTCCCATTTATAGACTGACAGCTCTGTCCCAATGCTGAGAGAAATCTTGAATAGAGATATTGTGTGCGCTATGTAAACACTATGGTTATTAAATGTGAGCAAGCATTTACTCATCTCACTTGCACAAAAACAGATTCAGTATTCCTCAAAATGAATAAAAACAGTGAAATGCAAACCTTAGAATATGTAAAATAACAGCATATTTTACTGTATTTAATCTCACTTTATTAAACAATGTCCTTGCTGTTGACCTTTGATGATCCAATTCAACATACTAATAAGTTAAAATGAACATCACATTTGAGTTTTGTCGTTTTTATTGCTGAAGTAAGAGTATTGAACTTCCTTCTCATGTTCAGGATGGTTTGTGAAAGGTTTGTTTGAGCTGCGCCCTCTACTGTACAGGGCATTTCCTTTATTATGCATTTCCTTTAAAGCCTGAGGTTTATATATACACTACCGGTCAACAGTTTAAGGTCGGTAAGATTTTCTATGTTTTCAAAAGAAGTCTCTACTGCTCACCAAGGCTGCAATTTTTTTGATAAAAAATACACAAAAACACAGTAATATTGTGAAATATTATGACAATTTAAAATGACTTTTTATGTTAATATATATTTAAATGTAATTTATTCCTCTGAAAAAAAAGCTGAATTTTCAGCATCATTACTCCAGTCTTCAGTGTCACATGATCCTTCACAAATCACTCTAATATGATGATTTTATGCTCCAAAAACATGTATGATTATTATCCATGTTGAAAACAGTTTTTTACATTTTTATTTCAGGATTCTTTGATGAATAGAAAGTTCAAAAGAACAGCTTTTATCTGAAATGGAAAGCTTTTGTTACATTAAACACTACCCTTTAAAAAGTTTGGGGTCAGTAAGAATTTGTATTTTATTTTTGGGGAAAATAAATAAGAAATCAATACTTCTATTCATCAAGGATGAGTTACATTGATCAAAAAGTTACAGTAAAGACATTTATAATGTTAGAAAAGATTCTAATTAAATAAAAGCTGTTCTTTGAACTTTCTATTCATCAAAGAATCCTGAAAATAAAAATGTAAAAAACTGTTTTCAACATGGATAATAATCATACATGTTTTGGAGCATAAAATCATCATATTAGAGTGATTTGTGAAGGATCATGTGACACTGAAGACTGGAGTAATGATGCTGAAAATTCAGCTTTTTTTCAGAGGAATAAATTACATTTTAATATATATTAACATAAAAAAGTCATTTTAAATTGTCATAATATTTCACACTATTACTGTGTTTTTTGTGTATTTTTTATCAAAAAATTGCAGCCTTGGTGAGCAGAAGAGACTTCTTTTAAAAACATAAAAAATCTTACCGATCTTAAACTTTTGACCGATCAGTATATATATATATATATATATATATATATATATATATATATATATATATATATATATATATATATATATATATATAGCAAGCTCAGCCCAGGTGAGAAAATGTACAGCAAAAGTAATGTAAAAGAGTAATGTAAAAAGTAACCAACTAATGCAATAGTTACGTTTTAGGGAGTAATGCAGTATTGTAACTTGTTACTTCTAAAAGTAACTTTCCCAACACCGTGAATAAATGAGAAAAGATATATAAAGAATGATCTGTTTCTAGCGCCCCTAATGCATAATCCTGGTTTTATTGTGAATGATTCATCAGTGCTCGTTACTCCAAAATAAATTTTTTCAAATCTTTAATCAAAAGGTAATAACTTGCTCTTCCTTCTGAAGTGACCTCCCTTTCCCATTGACCTCACTTAGACAGTGCAGACTAATAGATAATATAATTTAATTCATTCTTATTCCTTTTTCTGATCAAACTAAACTGATTAAACAAAATGTGATCTTTAATTATAAGGTCCATCCTCATCAAATTTGATTACAATCTCTGTCACTCCTCTCAATGATAACAGCTTCTCTCACTAACATCGCCTGCTGAGGAAGTATGTCACTGGTTAAACATTAAATATTCATAAAAAGTGATGGTCAGTTCAAATATTAGTTTGAGTAATCTGATAAAAAGTCCATTATTATTAAATATATTCCATTGGAAATACATTAATTCTCTTGCTCTTCTTAAAAATGTACAAACTTATGGATAAAAAAAAAATAATGCATGCAGTACTCTTTGTGCAAAAAAACAAAACCATTTAAATGGTAAATATAAATGTAAAAAATATACATCATTGCTCAAACGTTTATTGTGAAATATTATTATAATTAAAAGATTTTTTTTCTTTTAAAATGTAATGTATTTCTGTAATGGTAAATGGACTTTGGGGGGGGGGGTGGAAATGGGGTAGTTTTTATTATTATTATTATTTTATTAATTTGTTTATATATATATATATATATATATATATATATATATATATCCATATAGTATATATATATATATATATATATATATATATCATTTTTTATCAATTCAATGCATATATCAAAACAAAGTATTAATTTCTTCAAGAGCCTAAATTTTGTAAGCCTATGTGTTTAATTGCACATAGGCTTACATATTATCAAAACAAAACAACTACTTGTATGCAATTTGAAAGCAGCAGACCAGTTTAAACCACTAAATTACAAGTAATAATGAATAAAAAATTGCTTAGAGGTAGAATGTTCTGCATGAACACACATTATCTAATATTATATCTGTGATTATAGCAACACATAATTGTAAAACATTTGTTCTTCTTATAAAACTATATTATAGTTGTTCTTGCAGAAATATTTATATTTGCTTACATGTAGGATTTCATTGTCCAAAACATATATCATATAAGATTTGTTAACATATAACATAAATTATTTCACTCTCTTTCTCTGTGTTCTGTTTGAGAAATCCACTCTATGGAAGGACTGTTGATATTCTAACATATAAAAAGAGCAAAATGTAAGTTATGCACTGAGGAAAAAAACACCTTTCAATCACATTGAAACTATACTCTTGTACGACTTTCTTTGAAGTGAAGATTATAAAGTGCTCTCAAAGTAAAGTGCCCTCGAAATAATGCATGAAAAAGTAAACAATGAAACAGTTGGAGAAGGTTTAGGAAAAGAAGATATGAAAAGAGTTCCAGTTCATTCAGAAACAAAGGCCCGAAGTGGGCAAAGTATCTCATTTCTCTGGGATTGGTTGGTTTGATAGCTGAGCAGAAGAGTCAGATTTTGATTGGCTGGCATATATTTGTCCTGTTTAGATTCTGGTTCTTTTAGCACGAACAGTCGTGGAGTCTCTACTTCCTCCTTCGCAACTGCACTCATCCTTCAGGCCACCGGTGGATCGGGTCGTGTTCTTTAGGATCCCTCTAAGTTTAGGCGTCGGAGCCGGAGACTGAACTGGGAGTTCAGGAGACTGAATGGAGTTGGCTCGGTGGGGTGAAATCCTGTTGCAAAGGTGGAGGAGAAAGAAATGAACGGAGTGGGACAGGCAGAAGGGGTGGGGAGCTGTCCGGAGAGTCTGATATGAATTCCAATGTGATTTCACAAGGCTCCACTGTCACGTAATTGGAGATACTAGAGCTGAACTTCCTCAGGACGGGTGGAGTGGGCCGCTGAGCCGTGGGAGGGGGAGGAGTCTGCCATCATCCCCGGGGATGATAATGCAGGGTGGGATGTCTTTGCCGACAGAAATCGGACTAGACGACAGCATGATGGCGGTTAGTAGCGGGTCGTCTCAGATCCAGAGATGCGTAAGAGTCCCGGCTCTGTCGGGGCGTCCGCTCGGCTAAAGCTTGCTGCTCAAACTGTCTAGCCTGTTCTCTGACAGACAGCTTTGTTTCTGTGCAACAACCACTCTGATCTAGATCTGCATCAAGTTCTTCCCTGCTGTCCTTAAGCCCCGCCTTTAGCTCTTGCTCCTCCCATTCAGAGGGGTCCCAGAGACCCTTTCGGGGCCGAGCATCATAAAGCCCTGACCTTTGAAAACGGGGACGGCAAGGACCAAGAAGTTATCTGGCTGCAAGGCCTTGTTGAAGACGGAGAGTCACTGTCCAAAAATCCAGCAACCCTGAACACCTCAGAGTTGGGCTCTGGACTGCTGGATACTCCATCCTGGAAAAGTATATTTTGGGTGGTGAGAGGCTGTTCATCTGAGAGGAAGGTGACTGTGTTCTCTGACTTGGGCAGCTTGTTGCGAAACCTTCCGTTTCCGGCACACTGTTTGTAGACTGCGATTGCACGAGAGGCAAAGGTTCTTATGAGACTCTGTCGATCCACCTCCTCGACTTACAGACTTTCGCCGCCTTCTGCGGACCACGAGAGACAATGAAAGGAGAAGAGAGAAGATTGAAATGTGTGGAAAGAGACAGTGAGGAATTGAGGGAAGAGCACATTCAGCCATGGGAGGATAGGACTCTAATGACCCACTATATACAAATCCTTCATTTTAATGGCAAAACCAATTTGGTCACAATATTACATTGAGCTTTGAATAAGCCGAATCAAATACTCTCATTTTATGGCCTTTGAGACAAATATTCTTATTAAAACTTCAGGAGACATTATGCTGTGTTGGATTCGTAAAGCTAGAATTCTCTTCTCTGAAAAGTGCAATGATGATTAAACCCATTTAACAAATTGTTGTAGGAAAAGATGTGTCAAACACAGTTACTATGATGTTTTTACTGATAATCATAGGGTCCAATGGGGCTAAAGACATTTTCTTCTAAACCACATCTGTGGTTATGCACCTGGACATTTAGCTGATACTTGACACAAGATGATCTGTGCTAAGTTGATCTAATATTTAATAGGGTAGTTAACCCAAAAAGGAAAATTATGTCATTAATGACTCACCCTCATGTCGTTCCAAGCCCGTAAGCCCGTTCATCTTCGAAAACACAGTTTAAGATATTTTAGATTTAGTCTGAGAGTTTTCTGTCCCTCCATTGAAAATGTATGTACGGTATACTGTCCTTGTCCAGAAAGGTAATAAAGACATCATCAAAATAGTCCATGTGACATCAGTGGGTTAGTTAAAATGTGTTGAAGCATCGAAAATACACTCACCTAAAGGATTACTAGGAACACCATACTAATACTGTGTTTGAACCCCCTTCGCCTTCAGAACTGCCTTAATTCTATGTGGCATTGATTCAAGAAGGTGCTGAAAGCATTTTTTTTTAGAAATGTTGGCCCATATTGATAGGATAGCATCATGCAGTTGATGGAGATTTGTGGGATGCACATCCAGGGCACGAAGGTCCCGTTCCACCACATCCCAAAGATGCTCTATTGGGTTGAGATCTGGTGACTGTGGGGGCCATTTTAGTACAGTGAACTCATTGTCATGTTCAAGAAACCAATGTGAAATAATTCAAGCTTTGTGACATGGTGCATTATCCTGCTGGAAGTAGCCATCAGAGGATGGGTACATGGTGGCCATAAAGGGACGGACATCAGAATCAATGCTCAGGTAGGCCGTGGCATTTAAACGATGCCCAATTGGCACTAAGGGGCCTAAAGTGGGCCAAAAACACATCCCCCACACCATTACACCACCACCACCTTAGTTTGTTATTTTGGACCAAAAAGTATTTTCGATGCTTCAAAACATTTTAACTAACCCACTGATGTCACATGGACTACTTTGATGATGTCTTTATTACCTTTCTGGACAAGGACAGTATACCTTGAATATTTTTTTTATAGGGGGACAGAAAGCTCTCGGACTAAATCTAAAACATCTTAAACTGTGTTCCGAAGATGAATGGAGGTCTTACGGCCTTAGAACAACATGAGGGTGAGTCATTAATGACACAATTAAAATTTTTGGGCGCACTAACTCTTTAATGTTTTTTAAATGCTATCGATTTCTGTAGCATATAAGGATATATTAAATTATGAAATATATTTTATTATACACACTTTACACTGACCTCATTAGGTAACTGATCTTTTAACACCCTACACCAGCACGTTATCTCCGTTCTTTGGAAGCTGGCCTTTTAATTGTTCCACACCCGACTTAAATCCATGGGTGATAGGGCCTTTTCGTCGAATGCTCCAAAACTTTGGAATTCCTTGCCTATTGAGATTAGGCAAGCCAAATCTCTCAGTGTTTTTAAATTATCACTTAAAACTTATTTGTTTGGGGTAGCTTTTACAGAATTGTTTAAAATTGTCTTATTATTATAATCCTATATTTCATGTTTTTATTTTGTATTTTATTACATTTTTCTGCCAGGCATGTTTGTTTAATTGTATGTTTTATGTTTTGAAGCACTTTGAGATACTTTTTAAAGGCATTAGATAAAATAAAGTGTATTATTATTATTTATTTCAATGGTCTACTAGACATTATACTAACTATAAGTAACTTTGCAACTACAAGTCAACTTATCTCAGAACCAAACTTCAACCTAACAGTCTACTAACAATCTAATGATAGTTATTATGCAAAACACACTTCTATAACTTAATTTGTATCAATACTGGGGGTATTTTGCGTATATTATATCCTCACCACCTTATAAATTAATATGATTTTAAATTAAAATCAGCACATTTTGTAGTGATTTATTTTTTATTTTTTTTGTGTATAAAAATTGTAATACAAAAAAAAATCACTACAAAATGTGCTGATCCATCAATGTCCAATAACAGGGCACATATTTCCCACGTTTTCCTTAAGTTCCAGATATACTTCAGAGCGAAATCTACGAATGGACTGTGTGTGAGCTTCTGAAAAATCTATTTTGTTCACTTCGTAATAAAAACAGAATACACCGAATAACCACTTTATAGTAGAAATTGATTTTGTAACTCTAATTTAGACACTGACACAATTTTTTCATGTTTAATACTCTAAATCTGCTTGCTGAATTGCAGATCTTGTGCAAATATATCCACATCTCTACGATCATATGCTTTCTTAGCTACTGTTTTCTTACCACTGTCAATTTTGTTGTGTGTTTATTTTTATGTTGAAAGTAAAGTGTGCAGCACATATTTACATATTGAGCTAATGCTGCTCTCAGCAGTGTGGCTGGTGTCATGATGTTCGATAACAGTGTACCGAATGGTCACGTTCTACAGACTTTTTGATACCCCTACGTGAAGAATGAAAAAGAACGTGGCCATGAGCATTGAGTATACTGGGGCCTGTAAGATGTGCCTTTAGCCCTGTCTGTACTCTACCTACAAAAAAAAAAAAAAAAAAATGGCTACGTCGTACATCTGAGTCTAATCTGAGAGGAATATCCTACATCCGACCTTGTATGGAACACAGAATTAATGAATTCAAGCAGGATCAGTGTGCCTAAAATCAAAATTGTACACTGCCAGCTATGAAGCGCAAAGATCCTACATGAGCACTCATAAACCACACAAAAATCTGTTCAGAATAAGCTTTGTTCAAAATTCAATCAAGATGATCTGTTGCAACATCGAAAATCTTAAAGTGAAGGACAAGTAAAGTATTTGCCACTACAACTGGAGGCGAAGGCTTTATCTAGCTAAACTACTAAAGCTTTATTCGACAGCTACACACATGGATCTGTACATTTTAAAAAAAAAGTTAATAGTATCAAAATGACTTCAATTTGCAATTTGAGATAAATCCAGGCATAATAGATTAAATGGTAAAGAAAACTACAAAAGCAGCTACTCAGGGACAATAAACCACAAATGTGAGTCAAGAGGGATTTTGAAATAGCAGGATTTGTAAGAAAGAACACTGCAGGGAAATTCAAGCATATTTCATGTTACTCACTGTAGTCCAAGCCTGAAAGTACAGAGAGAAGATGAGAATGAATAATGAATGAAACATGAGAGGAAAAATACATGTAGACAGATGGATATGATAACAATTTAACACCAGACAGGCCCTGTTCACATTTGGCGTTACCATGCATTTTCAGTGACTGAATCAGAAACTTCACCACATTAAAAGCCAGATGTAAATGCACACAAAATCATGCTTTTTTACACCTATGCAAATGTGTTTTTGTTATTACACACAGTATAAATATGCAAGTAATATGTAAGCATTACTGTCAGTGCAATGAATAAATGCAATGATGCAGCTAAATAATATCCAGATATTTTCTAGATGTGGAATGCATGTTAAATGTCCCATGTGATGGGCCCAAGAAGACACAAAAGGACAAATAGTAGGGAGTGAAACCACACATCCGATTTAGACCATTCATTACACATGTAAGAGAAATGAGCATCAAGGTACATGACAAAAAAAAAAGACACTAGAAAAAAGACTAAAGAGACTAACATTTCATTTGAAATGGAAATGTAAATAAAATATTTCTCAGGTCTATTTCACCCGCAAATCAATTTGAAAAATAACATTTAATCAAATAAATAAATAAATAAATAAATAAATTGAAAATACAAGTATTTAAGAGACCATTAAGATATTACTTCAACTACACTTTCTTTGCTACCGTGATGTGTCTAATCTATTTGTAATTTAATATTGTGCATTGTTCACAGCAAAGGTTATTATAGTTAATAGAAAACTAAAACTTAACCATAAAAAAATGTTTCAGTTACTTGAAATAAAATTAGTTACCTGAAATAAAATATAAAACAAACTTAAACTTCCTATTTTAGCAAGTTGCAAAAGTAACAGTTTATAATTTTCATTAGTTAATTATGATGCACTAAAAGTGCAAAAATAAAAAATAAAAATAAATAAATAAATAAAATAATACGACTATGAGCAATAGTTTTCTGGAGGGATTAATCAATAAAACTGCAACTTTAATTAAAATGAAATTAGAAAATAAGAAACTGAATACAAATATTTAAATCTCATTAAAACATATACTCGATGGTTACCTAAACAACAGTGTTCACAGTAATTTTTTTTTAAATGCCCAACTATCGGAAGACATGTATCGGATAGAATGTCATGATAAATACATTTGCCAAATTAGGCTTAATTTGAATAACAAATATAATTATAAAATTTTTGTGATTTGTTTATTATATAGGCCTGTAAATAAATATATATGTGTGTTTGTGAGAGTCACAGAAGAGAATTATTTTGTAAGGTTGCTGACAGGCTATGTTATTATTCATATACAACAAAAGAACAAATTGTTTGCCCCAGAATAGAACAAACAAAACAAATCCTGCCTTCCAGTCCTGTTCCTTTTATATTAATGTATTGACTGCAGTTCAGCATCTCTTAGAATGAATTCAAATACAAAACCTCGACTTATTTACGCTGCTGATTTGTGCTAGCAGCTGCATTTTGTTTTGATTGCATTAAATCAAAAGCACTTTAAAAGCCTTTACCTGAGGGACACAGATGCTGTGCTGTGGGTATAATCTTTTAATCTATTAACATTTCATTCCACTCACAACAGCCTTCACTTGGCATTGGACTCCTGCTACACTAAAAGTCCAGTGAGCACATCTCAGATGGTCTTAATATTAAAGCCAAAAGTGCAGCCAGTGGTTTAACTTCATTTATTCTTGTTTGTGCAAAAAAAATACTTAAATTGTACATAATTTGACACATTACTTAGTAAATATGCAGTTACTGCAGCGTCTACTATCGTGTCGACACAATTCACATGCGTCATGGTGCTCTCGTGAGTGTTACGCTGGGGAGCAATATATTGTAAAAATAAAAGTTGTAAATTATGTTTGTTTGTTTTTTTAATACAAAACAAAGCATATTAAATAACAAAATATAAAAAATAAGCTTCATAAAATTGAGCTTTAACCACTGACGGGTTACTTTAGTTATGTCCTTACTACCTTTCTGTGGATCAAAAGTGGTAGTTGCATAGACTGTCAATGGAGGGACAGAGAGCTCTCAGATTTCACTAAATAAGATCTTCATTTGTCTTCCACAGCCCAGTTATATCCAACTTCGTAGTCTGACTGACGCTTTGACCACAAGTGGGTCACGGGAGATTTTGTATGGTCGCAGTGCGACACTATTTTTCTGTGTGCTATACATAAAAGCGATTCGTTGGCTGAACAAGCATTACTTATAAAAGTAATTGGATCAAACATAAAAAAAATATAGTATTCATAACTTTTCAACATTTACTTAACATATATAGTGTGTGTAACACAAAAATATAAGTTACTAGGTGCACTTAAATGTATGCATAAATGAAATGAAAAAACATAAGACATGTCAACTACTGCAATAATTGCGTCAAAATTAAGTAAATCGAGCATATCATTTTAAGTAACTATATGAGCCACGTGATTGCAATTTCCCCTTAGATGCCTATCCAGACAAAAAATTTGTAAGCCATTTTGTGAAAACACATGTGAAGACGAATTAGAAGTGGTAAGCTTATTTTTTGTACTTAATGTAAGCATACACATGATCATTTATTGCATTTTTGGTCAAGAAATTGACTTTTAACTGAATTTCAGAATTGGTACGAATTTTGCATCAACAATTAAAACGTGTCAGCCTACTTACAAATGTAAGCGACATCTACATGTTACATGAATGAGATACGGTGTTCTACACGCGAAGATTTTGAAGAGTGTGCTTCCATTTGGAATGAATAGAAGTGTCAGTATTTATTGTTTTTAAAATATATGACCTTGATGTTGGCTCGTATGCAAGTGTGTTCACACCGAACTCGAATTTATTTATTTGCGAATAGCAGATTGCATTCATAGTCATGCGAAGACGCATCACTCCTGCCGGTCGTCGTGAATTGGGTAACTGCGTTGCCGAACGTTCTCCTCAGAAGAAAATTTGAACTGAGATTAAGAAAGATCAAGCGTCTAACTGGGCAGAAACCATATGGGCAAGCACGTAACGTTAAATCGCTAAATTCAGGCGCGCTCTGTACCCAGATAGATTCGTAGGCCTCCTTTGAGTTGTTTTGGATAAACAAATGTACTTTGCATATTTACAATTCCCCATATTCTCTAATATTTATACATGGTACAAGAAAAGGGGCTGCAGGCAAGGGGCAGAGATGTGACAACTGAGCAGATCCTCTCAAATATTAAATTTGGAAAACACATTGACAGCTAGGTGCACCAATTTATGGATAAAATAATGGCAATCTTGATTCAAGCACAATATTATTCCTAAATGAGCAAGGACAATTCAGTAAATTAAACCTTAGCAATTATTCATAAATACCATTTAAACAAAAGTTTAGTTCAATACAGAGATATAGATCTTTCCCTGTTTTCCATAGTTACTATTGAAATGTTTTCTGAAGTGATTCGTTCAAAACCATTGGACAAGGCATTGACTTACTGTTTTTTGATTGTTAATGTTTTGAAGGGAGTCTCTTTATTGCCCACCAAGCCTTCATTTCTTTAATCCAGAAAAACTGTAATATTGTGACTATTATTATTATTTTAACAACTATTTTCTATTTGAATATATTTTTCAAGATGCAATTAAAAGTTTTGGGTGGAAAAATATAAATAAGTGAAATGCTTTATTGTATGAATTGCATGTTTAATTTATTTTAAGACATTGAATTATCTAAAGAACAGTGATTCAGCAACAATATAGATCTAAATCAGTAAAATAGTTAATTAATTCATTTAATTGTCTTATTTTTATATATAAATGAGCTTAAATGTAGTAACATTAACTAATTTATTTAATCTCACATGGCACTGCATATGTTGGATTTACTTAAAAGATATATGCACCATTTTTGCAGCATACTTTAGTAATCCCAACTTGGAATAATTTCACATAAAATAAACTTAAATATTTGAGTTAATAACATCTTCTTAAAAATATATGTAACGTGATGCATACATTGTAAGTAAAGAGTGAGTGAACTCAAATAATTAAGTACATATAACAAAGAGATTTTCTTGTTAATTTTAAGTAAAATTATTCATTGGAATTACTGAAGTACTGATATGAAAATGGTGCATATATATTTAAGTAAATCCAACACATCATTTTGAAGAGTGTAACCTCTGATCAGGGCTATTCAATTGAGTCCGGGGCAGCGTGTGACCAACCAATCATCTACATACGGCCCGAGGGCACCTCAACCTCCCTCCTCCTATTTTATGGTGGTGTGGCTAAATTTAGTTAGATATGCGCGTGGCCGCAGTGGCGGCTGCAGCTGGACGACTATATGCACTGTGTGTGTACCATGAGCGCTCCGACTGACCTGAGAGAAACGTTACAGTCCGATTATTTCAGCAGTTCTTATGTGTCCCGTATTTCTGTCGACTGAACCAGCGATATTAATCATTCGTTGGTTTGAATATTTCCTTTCCATGAATTGGCCAAAAGCTTGTGCACAACGGTCTGAAACGATTCGGATTTGTTCACCTGAAGCGGTTTCTCGGTCAGTAACAACAAATAAAGAACAAAATAGCACTGGTTTCATTTGTTTCACTATTTTACTTTGAACTAGGCAGCACGGCCCACTGGATAACGGAACGCAAAGCTTAAAGGAGTTGTGTTTACTCCCGGTCACGGTCACTATTATTAAACAGCGTTGCGACATCCAGTAAGAAGTGTTTCAATCGGACACTCCTCTCTCTTACAAACCAAGTCAGTCTCATCCCAATTCGTCATATAACTGACGTCTTGGGACGTCTTTCGACCATACGTCAATATATGCCTTTTTAGGGCCCCCTTAAACGTCGGTAGATGACGTTCATCGAATCCTAACTCTACCCCAGACCGAAACCTAACCCTAAACCCAACTCGTCATCTAAATGACGATAAAGGTAAAGCGTCAGTTGTATGACGACCCGGGATCGTCATCTACCGATGTTTAAGGGGGCCCTAAAAAGGCATATATTGACGTATGGTCAAGACGTCAGTTATATGACAAATTGGGATGAGACTGTGTTACACAAACCACAAATCACTCAATGATTTTAACTAGTTTTAAATCGGATGAAACAGCCTTAACATTCCCAACACTACTGATGAGGTAAATAGCAGAAACATGAACAAAGTTAGAAGACTTAATGCCCTAATCACCACCCTTACAAACATTTACCATGCAATAGCCTGTGAATGTAATAATTTACCATGGTTTGGGCATAAATGTGGAATATTTATATTGAATACTATGTTATAGTCATTTATATTGCATTAGATTTATTAGGGGGTAGATGAATATATAATTAATTGTGTGTATAGTTTTTTACCTGTTTAGGCATTTTTTTTATACAGTGGTAGTGAGCCATGCATGGTTACAAAGTCTCACTGTCAGGATATTTTAATTTAAGCCTATAATAATTATTATAGTAAATGGTGTATACTGTAATGATGAGAATATGAAAACAATGAGATTCCCTGTCAACTTTTCCTTTCTCATTTCACCTCTGCATTTCGCTTATTGTCAACAACTGGTTAATTAAAAAAATGTGCTTTGTCAAATATCTATATCTCTATTAAATAGTTAACTGGAAGCTTAACTGACCTTAAAAATGGTCATACATATTTTGTTAATACATAAATTCTCTTTGTGATATATGAACTATATGGGCTTAATGTTTATTGGGTCACAAGGATTAAAGTTATCGACTTTAAAATGTGGGTCCCCAGAAAAAATTTGCGACACACTGCTTTAGGGCACCCTTTAAGCGTCAGTTAAATGACGCTATCCTAGTGGTCTAACCCTAACCCAACCCCAGACCTAAACCTGCCCACGTCATCTAACTGACGCTGAAAAACGCCCTAAAGCGTCGGATGTTGATGCATGGTCAAAAGCGTCAGTTAGATGACACCTTGGGATGAGAATGTGTTGGTTTCCGAAGATAAATGAAACTCTTACAGTTTTGGAGTTATTAATTACATAATTTTCATTTTTGGGTGAACAAACATAGTTTTCATTTTTGGGTGACTAATTATACTTCTATGGACTACTTTTATGATCCTGTTTTGGTCCAAAATATTTCTGTAGTGTATATGCCAACAACGAACGTCATTCAAGTTTGGAATGATAACAGAAATAAGCGGCAGAAATGTATTTTTTTAGGTTTCTAGTTTCCTACAGACACACTCACCCAAAACATTTCTCCTTTTCTGTAAATATTCACAAGCACACCTAAATCTCGTAAATCAACTCTCGGGAGTCTCTTCTGAAGGTTGAAGGTATAATTTAGGACAGGTGACTTACATGCCGCCGTCTCCCAGTTCCTCGTAGAGATTGGTCGGAGCGCCACCTCCTGTTGATTTGGCAGTAGGAAGTGACTTCTGGATCCGGGCAGTTTTGGCACACTCGGCCTGCCTCCTGTAAAGCACCCCAAATAGTGAGTTACCTTCTTTCAAAGGACTCATTTCAGCTCTATTATTGGAGGATATGAGGTCTGGAACATCAGCAACTCCCATTTGATCTCTTCCTGCACTTTTTATTCATGCATTGTAAAATATCATGGGATATTCAGCACCTTTCACACTGAGATGAGGTGTTTTATTAGGAGGGAACTGAACCTGGCTCACTTTGTTCTCTGTGAGGTCATGAAACCAGTCATTTCTGTTCATTTTCAAAGCCATCGCTAGAGGAATCAGAAATGGCTGGACTGAGTATTTCCTTTGGTCCTCATCTAAATTCATGCACCTATGTTCCCATTTTAAAGTGCTGAACTGTATAAGGAGGGTATAAAAGCACACAGTCTCCAGCAAATAATTCATCAAAAGGAGAATATGAACTTACTCTTTGAATCTGAGTGTAGAGTCCACACGCAGCAACAGGAGGGCAGGGAAAGAGGGAGAGGAAAGAATAATTATTAGATCATTTGGCACAGGAATAGTTCAACAATATATGATATAATATAATATTAATATAATAAACCCACAACCCCTACACCGGGCATGCAGTTTGGACAATGGATGGATAATATAATATAATATAATATAATATAATATAATATAATATAATATATATATAATATAATATAATATAATATAATATAATATAATATAATATAATATAACATAACAGGGGCATAGGAGCCATTATACGTGGGGGGACAATTTCTCCATTTCTTTGCACAAACTCTCCAGAAAGTGTCATTTAATGGTTTATTTTTCAAAAAAAAATTTCAAAAATTTTTTTTCCCCAGACCCCCCTAGCATTTAATGTCTCCCCAGATTCAGAATTGCTCCTACGCCCCTGTAATATAATATAATATAATATAATATAATATAATATAATATAATATAATATAATATAATATAATATAATATAATATAATATAATATAATATAATATAATATAATATAATATAATATAATATAATATAATATAATATATTTCAAGTCTGATGTTACTTAACAGTTTAAATGCTCTGCTAGAATAATGTAATCTCTTCAAATTAGTATTTTTTTAATTGATTGGCAGTCCAAATTCTAATTTCACAGGCCAGGAAATGCTCCTGGTGTTGAATCATGCAGCCCACTGAAATTGTTGTGATTGTAGCTGCAGGTGTGCATAAGTCATGCTGTAAAATGTGATAAGAGTAGAGGCTAAACCCGATGTATCCTGCATCTCCACAGTTGAGAAACAATACGGCTCTCAGCATTAACCTCGCACTCTATTCTCATTCCTATCTTTGTATTTCTTCCACACACACACTCCCTCGTCCTGACTATAGGCTTCCTGGAGGCTATCAAGAAACATGGCCCTCTCAGTATTATTTATTTAACCAGAATCCAATTACTGAGAAGCTAACAACTGTATCTCCCATTACGCATCTTTTGCAAACAAATTATATTACATAGAAAAGTCACTTCACCTTTAATACAGGAGTCTAACCACCTTATAAACTCTTTAATATGTGTAAAAACATCTGAATGATGCCATGCATGTGTGTGTGCGCGTGTGAGAGCGAGCTTCACACGTAGATGTGTGTGCTTAGTTGTTTGTGTTCGCTCTGTGATTATCCATCTGTTATGTATTTACACAATAGCTGATGACGGACTCATACGGTGTGTGCAGAAGGTCAGGACCA
This sequence comes from Hybognathus amarus, assembly GCA_030378365.1. Classification (NCBI taxonomy): domain Eukaryota; kingdom Metazoa; phylum Chordata; class Actinopteri; order Cypriniformes; family Leuciscidae; genus Hybognathus; species Hybognathus amarus. Next base: position 583,111 of record JAQIUQ010002716.1, on the reverse strand, counting down.
CACTCTCGCTCTCTCTCCGTCTCAGAGGAGCAGCAGTGTGTGGAGAGCAGGCCCATATGCTAGGCTTTCGTGAGATGTGACGGATGGATCGAATGGCTCGGATGTGTCACAAACGCTTATAATTAATCTGTTTTCACACAGAGCTGGCTGGGAGATTAGCCTGTTAGCATGGTTCATTTCTGAAAAAAGCCATTTTAATACCTGGCATCCAATACCCACCTCACCTACTGTGCATGTTTTTCCAGCCTGTCCTCAACGCTGGCTGAACAAATAGGTACTGTAGAGTACAGGAAATACTCTTCTCTCTCTCTCTCCTCTTTCTTTTTCCTCTCTCTTGCTCTCTCTCTCTCTCTCTCTCTCTCTCTCTCTCTCTCTCTCTCTCTCTCTCTCTCTCTCTCTCTCTCTCTCTCTCTCTCTCTCTCTCTCTCTCTCTCTCTCTCTCTCTCTCTCTCTCTCTCTCTCTCTCTCTCTCTCTCTCTCTCTCTCTCTCTCTCTCTCTCTCTCTCTCTCTCTCTCTCTCTCTCTCTCTCTCTCTCTCTCTCTCTCTCTCTCTCTCTCTCTCTCTCTCTCTCTATATATATATATATATATTAGTGCTGTCAAACGATTCAAAATATTTAATCACGATTAATCGCATAAATGTCATAGTTAACTTGCGATTAATCACAATTAATCGCACAATTTTATCTATTCTAAATGTCTCTTGATTTATTTTATTTACATATACTGTGTACAATTTTAAACTGACTCACTTGGCGCAAATAATCTCTCACACAATGTAACACTGTCTATCAATAAAAGGGTTAAAAGAAATACTGACAAGGTCCTGATATTGACAAGGGGACAGAGAATTCGCATCAGCTGTGTGTGTGTGTGTGCTTGGCCATCATCAAGTGGTGTTTCAGGCTGGACGTGCTGCTGATGATGATAGCTCAGTTCACAACGACAAAACACATAGATCACTTTGGTCTTGTCAATGGGACCATTTGGCAACTTTTTAAAAGTAAACTTTCCATTCAAAATCTTATTGGCATCCATTTCGGCATCTCGTGCTCGTCATCCACTCAAAAAGTAATGTTAACCTACTATATGGCCGGCTGCACACCTAAACTAATGTGTGCGCGTCGTGCCTGTTGTTTTGTTTCCAGTCTAGCTAGATCCACTTGCGCTTTAGGTCGACGAAGCAACAAAACGTCCTTGCACGGCGCAAGCCATTGAAATTAATGTGTTTCATAGCGCAGTGCCACGCATGTTGCATCCTGTTACAAAACCATGTGAAAAAACTACAAAGTTTGCTAGGCCAAAAAGACCGTGAATCGTACCGATAAAAAAATTTGACGCCGTCAAAAATGGTTTTGCGTTAACGCCGTTAATAACGCATTTAACTGACAGCACTATAATATATGTATATGCATGTATGCAGTATCTCACAAAAGTGAGTACTCACATTTTAGCAAACATTTAAGTGTATCTTCCCAAGGGACACTACTATAGAAATCTAGCCTGACTTCGTCATACTCATTTTCCTATCGGAATGATGAGTCTGAAACCCCTTCGTCTGGGTTTGATTATGAGGCGGGTGCTTAACCGAACCAGGAAAAAAACAACAACTCTGTCACTCAATTGGATAGTCGGTAAACCTACAACCAATCAGAGCAACGCAGTAAGTCAGCTACTTTGCATACAGTTGTCAAATACAGAACGTAACCTAACTTTACTTATTTTAGAACTTAAATAACGAGTGTTGCTTCTTTTACTTACTCCTTCATGAGTGCGACCAAAGGAGAAACCACAACGACCACAGGCTTTTCATTACGTCCCATCTTCTCAGCGACCGTCAGAGCCAGCTGATAAGTTACACTTTTCCCCGAATCATGTGGGACGGCAAAAAATATCTTTCCGAATCGACACATGCCTTGATTGCAGTTTTCTGTTTGTCTATTAATTTATTTCACAACAGATGCAACAGCGGAATCTGTACTATCTCAATTCTCCAGCTGCAGTCATCTCTGAAGGAAGACAGTTAGCGCTCTTTGATAACGTGATGATTACGTCCCTTCAGATCGCCTGTCCATCATCGTACTAAAGCCGCTAGGGCTGGGCAATATGGCACATATGCGTTACGCGTAGAAAACGTCAGCCGTAACAGATTGTTTTTTTTATTCCGTGTATACCGCGAAATGTAAATAAGTGGGCGTGATAATTCCCGTGCAGCGCGCGTGAGACCCATGCTGAATTTGTCAAAGAAACATGGAGAAAGCAGATCAAGAGGATCCACAAAGGAATTCCGTTTTCTAAAGGTTTGTTTTTGACGTGATATATTCGGGGGGAAGGCAGGCCGTCAACTAGAGCAGAGCAGCACCTTCTCTTATGTATAGTTACTTTTTAAACATGAAAATCGCATTCAGCATGAATGAACATCCTGCTTGTTAAAACGAATCCTGTTTCTGAGGCAAAATTACTAAATATGCAGCGCGAGTTATATGTTTAACTCCAAACAATTGCCTACCGAACCAGTTGATAAAATCTTCCTTTGAGTCGATCCGTGATTAGAACTTGACTCTCAAATTAATCGATCGCATTTTGTTGATGCAAAAGACGTGCGCGCACATGCACTGAGAGAGGAGCGCGCGGTGTTTACCGGGCTATGGTCTTAATGACGACGCACTGTTATAAGGTGTGTATAATTTAAACTACTTAGTCAACACTAACAGTAGCTGCGGTTTGGTTTTCATATTGCTGCTCTCCTTCTAGTCACTTCTGAACTTGATGAACTTGACACTTCTGAACTCCTCTTGATTAAAGCTCAGGTGCACGGGTTGCCAGATATAACAAAAACAGCAAAACAAGCCCCTTAAAACGCAGTATAATAAGCACATGTGGTAATAATATATCATAATTATATTATATATATTATAATTATAAACTGATTGATGAAGTAAAGCAATGCATGAGATTGAAAAATTATTTTTGAATTGCATAGAAGATTGAAAAATTAGTTGAAAAGCACCTATGAGTTGTATTTAATATCAATCTGTTGTGGGAAGTTCATCTAAAAGTTGATGAGTCTTTTTTGTTTACTATATTTTGCTATAAAAATAGTTTACCAAATAAATAATTTACCAAATAAAATAAAAATAAAACAAGGTGACGTACTTTTCATTTCTAAAGTATTTGGGTTTATTTATTATACAAAGCCCTTTTTGTCGATTTTTTTTTTTTTTTGAGGATAACTATATAAATAACTATATCGTGAAATATATCGTTACCGTGAAATAAAATTAGTCATATCGTGAAACACAATTTTGGTCATGTGCCCACCCCCTAAAGCCCGCCCTGGCAATTTGATTGGCCCGATGATTTCTGAACCGATCATAATTACTCCTCAATGAATTAAAGTCGAGACTGAACTTCCCGTCCAAAAAATGTTGTGGGCGGAGTTTCGGGCTGGCCTCCAGGCTAATAGAAATCAAACGTGGATATATTTTATAGTAGTCAATATGCTGCTTGTATAGCATTATATGTTCACTGTCCTCTGAAAATAACTCAACATACAGCCATTATTGTCAAAATAGCTGGCAGCGAAAGTGAGTACACCTTAAGTGAACATGTCAAAACTGTGTCCAAAGTGTCAACATTTTGTGTGAACACCATTATTATCCAGCATTGCCTTAATCCTCCTATGCATGGAATTCACCAGAGCTGCACAAGTTGTTGCTGGGAACTCTTCCACTCCTCCATAATGACATCACAAGCTGCTGGATGTTAGACACATGGCGCACCTCCACCTTCTGCTTGAGGATGCTCCACAGATGCTCAATAGGGTTCAGGTCTGGAGACATACTTGGAGAGTCCATCACCTTCAGCTTCCTCAGCAAGGCAGTTGTCATCTTGCCAGTGTGTTTGGGGTCGTTACTCATGCCGTTCGGCCGAGTTTCTGAAGGGAGGGCATCATGTTCTGCTTCAGAATGTCACAGTAGATGTTGGAATACAAGTTTTCCTTAATGAAGCTCAACTCCCCAGTACCAGCAGCACTCATGCAGCCCCAGACCATGATGCTACCACCAGAATTGAACCGCCCTTACACAAGATACACAAATTTGTATGGTCCTGTCAAGCTGAGCAAAAACATGAACAGGATGAATAGGACAAGTGGCTTTGCATGGTTAAATGATGTACAGCTATTATACCTTAGTGTGTACTCACTTTTGCTGCCAGCTATTTTGACAATAATGGCTGTATGTTGAGTTATTTTCAGAGGACAGTGAACATATAATGCTATACAAGCAGCACATGGACTACTGTAAAATATATCAATGTTTCATTTCTATAGTATTGTCCCGTGGGAAGATCTACTAAAATGTTTGCTGAAAATGTGAGACACGGTGTACACGTGTATAGTATATATATATATATATATATATATATATATATATATATATATATATATATATATATATATATATATTTTTTTTTTACCTGCTAGCTAAAGGTCTAATAGTTTCATCTAGTAACTTTTGACTAAACAAAATTACATTTGCAGATTCTCTAACTTCTCAAAAACGAAACTGTCGAAATAAAAATGTAAAATAACACAAAACAGTTTTCCATTTTGAATTAGGGTTGCACCGAATTGTTTTAGCATTCGATAGTCACATCACATAATGTGTGATGTTAAGTACTCAAGGATTGTGTGATCTGTACGGACAAGGAACCACGGTTTGAAATGCACGTGATTCTTCGGTTTAATTGCAAATTTTAACATTAACATTACATAGAGAGAAAATTTTATTACTGTCAGTTTAAAGATTCAAGACCCGCACAGACAGCACCGCCAACACCAAATTCCATTCTCTCTGCATCTATTTGTGCTTCAAAGGACACAGTACATTAGAAATTGTTAAAATGTCTTCGTATATCACAGTCACTTATGGCTTATGCGAACATAAATAATTGAGAAAAAATTTACAGTAGTATCATTCCAAGAAACAGATGCATATCTTTATATTAGATCAACACATTCTCATCCCAAGGCACCATATTTTGACACTTTTGCAAAAGCGTAAACATCCAAAGCACATGGCACCCTTTAGCGCCAAAGGAGACGGTTAAGTTTTAGGTATGGGGTAGGGGTAGGGTTAGACCACTAGGAGGCGCCTTCTGCCCTATTTATTTTTACGTCTCATTTGGCGCTAAAGGGTGCCATGTGCGTTGGATATTTACGCTTTTGCAAAAGTGTCAAAATATGGCGCTTTGGGATGAGAACGGGTTCATTCGATCCATGCATTTGGTCTTAAAGTGACATCAGCATAACAATCCATGCGGCTGTCTGCGTCATTAAAGTTAATCAAACAACATAAAAACAAAATCACTTATTATTCCTAATTAATAAAATGATAAAATTATATTTAATTAGATTAAATTCTATTTAATTTACACAGTGAAGACTATGAAGTGGTATACATTTGATTATTCAATATACCCGAAATACTGTTAGACTTCCTCTTAGACTTAGTAAATTCCGTTAAATGGGATTCTTTTCCAGCACTTTAGAAAATAGTGAATCAAATTGCATACTGTTAGACTTCCTCTTAGACTTCCCCACTCTTCATTTAATTTTGTACGTTTGTTCTATTGTATTTATCTTGCAATTTTTAAATTGTTTTGCTTACAATTAAATTAAGTACTAAGTAAATTCAGTTTAATTGGATTCTTTTCCAGCACTTTAGAAAATAGTGAATCAAACTGCATACTGTTAGACTTCCTCTTAGACTTTCCCACTCTTTATTTAATTTTGTACATTTGTTCTATTATATTTATCTTGCAATTTTTCAATTGTTTTGCTTACAATTAAATTAAGTACTAAGTAAATTCAATTTAATGGGATTCTTATCCAGCACTTTAGAAATAGTGCATCAAACTGCACTGAATAAATCATTATCATTATAAGCTGTTTAAAAAGCTGATATATGCAACTTTAGAGGCTGATTGTCATTGAAAGGACTGACATTCGAAAAGTAAGAAAATTGTACTCACTGTTTGTATGTCACCATTATGATAAGAATAGCAGGGATGCAGCACAGTATGATGATTATGGCCAGCGCCAACAGCGCCCCCTCTGTGTAGCCCACCGCCTGCGCAGCCTTCTTCACACTCGCCACAATGTCAGGAGAACGGATCTCCAGAATCCGCCCACCTTCGCCCAGGTACGGCTGGAACTCTTTATTGATGTCCAAAATCTTCCCATCTAGGAACCTGTCAAATACATGTTTGCATATTCATGTAAAATACATTTCCATTTTTAGAGAATACTTCATTTCAAACTGCTCCAAATACAAATATACCTGTATATTTATAAGTAACCACATCATAATCACAAAGAAACTTACATGCATGAGCACAAAAAAAAAGCACAAACTAGCACAAAACTTTCAGGTGGGTTCAGTTATAATGCAACTGGAGTGATGCAATTGAAATACACTGTCCAACCAAAAAAAATGGATTCAAGGCAAAAAGACTGGATCATTAGTGCAGTGAATATTTTAGTTTCAAGCATGTTATAAGTTTGGCAACTTCTAACACTAATTGAGTGCGTAGCTATTTTTTTCTTAAACAATCATGTAGGAAGACACATCATGACCATATTCCAGGATGACAATGTCAAGATTCACAGGCTCAAAATATGGAATAATGGTTGGGAGGGAGCATAAATTACTGTCAATACAAGATCTTGACCAAAATATATGCACCTCTTGATGGAAATAAATGTAGTGATGTTATTTCCATTAAGAGTTGCATGCATTTTGGTCAGAGATCTTGTATTGCGAGGCGTGTGTTCATCATTCTGCATGTCTGCTCCAACACATCCCGAAGACTTTCAATGAATTTAAGGTCTGGACTCAGAAAATGATTCATCATGCTCCCTCCCAACCATTCTTTCACATCTTGACATTTCCTGAAATATTGTCATGATGTGTCTTCCTCCCTGGTTGTTTAAGAAATAAAAATCTACATCCTCCAATTAGGGTTAGAAGAACTGTTGGCAAACATATGATGCAAGAAACAAACACCTTTTTTTGTTTTTCCCGAGCAGTGTATATTGTAAATCGTAATTGTGACAGTAGTAAAATAAAATGATTACAACTATGGTATATGTAATTTCAATCTGTTCCATACAAAATATGAACCTGTATATGTACAGTAAACACCTTTTCATGATGATACAATACTGTACATTTCATTGCTCACCCACACATTACATTTACACCATACTGACTAAGACAGCCTTGAGATGATTGACAGCTAGATGTTGACAACATGCAGTGTTAATGCAAAGACATCTTCAGGCAGCACCAAGAATCCTGCTAAAGAGGACAACATCTGTTCAGCAGTATTTAGCCTTTTCCAGTTCATCTTATGGGTTACTATAGGCAACATAATGTGGAAATCCTCATTCTCCCATGCAGTGGCTTGACTGTGCTAGTATCAACCTGAGTTATAACAATTTTAATTACTATCTTGATATAGCGCTAATTATTAAAGCCACATCAAAATCCAGCAAGAGTGCTTTCCTCCCAGCTGATCTGAAATCTAAAAAGTATTGCCTTTGTTGACTTTTTCCTTATCAATTATGTGTAAATAGACCTGCTTGTTAAGTACTTGATAAGTATCCCTGGCTGACCAATTAGCCCTCTTGCAACAGAACACTTCAACAGAAGCACCTCAGTAAACAGGACTGTTCAAACACAATCGATCATCCAGGTTTAAAGACTGATGAAAGACTGCATGTGTTTGATCTATGTGGTCAAACAGACCTGCAAAGCCATGCACATGAGCTTCACAACATCTGAGGATTTTTCTTTCAGCTTTAAAGTAATGATGATGAATAGATTTTGTTTGTCAATGTGCACTAAGTAACTTTGTTGCTATTTGGAATTTACAACCCAAAAAAATAATGGGGGATGGGGGTCTGTGGAATGATGATCCACTCCTCTTCAATGGCTGTGTGAAGTTGCTGATATTGGCATTAGCTGGAACAATTGTCATTCAGTCATGCTGACTGCATGAATGTCCCACAAGAGCTGTTGCCCGTGAATTGAATGTTCATTTCTCTATCATAAGCCGCATTACTGCACAACCACAGACCACGTTTAACCACACCAGCCCAGTTTGAGACCAGCCACCGGACAGCAGCAGCAACAATCTGTTTGCATAACCAAAGAATTTCAGCACAAACTGCCAGAAACTGTCTCAGGGAAGCTCATCTGCATGCTCGTCGTCCTCCTCTGGGTCTCGACCTGACTGCGGTTCGTCGTCGTAACCGTCTGGAGTGGGCACATGCTCACATTCGATGCCGTCTGGCACTTTGGAGAGGTGTTGAATGAATCTCATTTTTCACTGTACAGGGCAGCGTGTATGGCGTCGTGTGGGCGAGCTGTATGCTGATGTCAACAGTTGTGGACTCGAGTGGCCAATGGTCAGCGGTTGGGTTAAAGCATTTCATAAAATACAGCATTTTACATATTTCAAAATGGTCAATATCAACGGCTCAACGGCTGTATATTTGGATATCACTGGATATTGTTGGATATCATTAGACTCGGAATGCTGCACCAAATCTAACAAGACCACTTTTATGATTTTTGTACAAACCGTTCAGTTAGCATAAATAGACATTTTTCATATCTCCGGACCAGTAGGTGCGCTGCAACAAAAAGAGGCATGCTGTCTCATCATGTTTGTGATGACATCTACCAGTTTACCAAAGCGTTGCAGAGATATAACCTTATGTCTATTTTTACGAACACTATATACAATTTTTCCATAACCTTCATACAAATTTCATAACCTTTTGCCAGCATGGTCTGAAGATGATCGGGTTCAATATTGGTGAAAGTTGGACAAATTGCGTAGAACGAATTTGAAAAAGCTAAATTCTAAAAGACTTTTCACGATGGAAAATTATGTCATATAGGCAATCGAATTCGCCAAGAGCTCACTCGCAATTTCGTCTCTAGCCCTTACAGTTCGTAAGGCCTAACGTTATTTGCATAAACATGAGCGAAACTTAGGACAGGTAGTGGCGCTAGAAGGATTAAGTTCAGACAAAATTTGCTATAGTGACAGGTCAGAGTGTCCACAATCTGTGTGCCAAATTTCTAAACTTTCCCACAAGTGGTTCAATGGGTTGCCAAAGACTCATCAGTCAGAAGAAGAAAAAGCAAAAGAATAATAAGAATGCCAACGCTTAAGGCCCGTTCACACCAAGCACGATAACTATAAAGATAACGATAAAGATAACTATATATGCATCCACACCAAAGACAGATAACGGTCTTTTTATTCTAAACACGCACACGCTCGCGCTGCGATTTCAAAGTAGCAAAAATGGATGACCTGCTGCTGCTGTACGTTACAAAAAAGATCAGAAATAAAAACAGGCGCTTTTGGGTACATGATCGGCATTTGAATAGTTATGCTGATTCAATTGGATTGGTAAAGCCTTCAGAGTAGGGTGTGTTCCTTCTTTATTTGCATGCTTTGTTTCAGAGTGACTCCACCCCTATGTAAACTCCTCCCTCTAAATGTATAAATTGTAAGGGAACATTTCCCTTAGTTAGACGATGTCGACGTGACTGCAGCTACCAGCAATAAAGAACTTCTGCTTGGAAAACGTCCATTGTCTCCTGGTCTCCTGAGTTGCTAACTTTTCTACAAGGAAAGAAAAGTTTCCTACAATATCCTCAAAAAAGAGAGGAGTTGGAAGAGTACGTCACTCTGATTAGAGAGCTGTCAGCTGGACAGCTGGTAAAAATTGTTCTGAAAGTGATCCCAACGATATCGTTCCTCATATCTTTTTCGTTATAGTTGTGGTGTGAACTCTGTTATTCTTTAACATGAAGAACGATTTTTAGAATTATATCTTTATTGTTATCTTTATAGTTACCGTGCTTGGTGTAAATAGGCCTTTACAAAAGACGACTATGCACCTTCGGTGCCTGGACCCTAACAAATAATTAATTATTAAAACTTTAAATATAAAATGTTTCACTATTTGGAGACAGAATGGAACAAACTCAGGCTGAACTGTAGCGGACAATATTTAGTTTCTTTTTTTTAATGAAAGCTCCTGGAATGTTTCGTATTCTCGTTTTAACCTGTGATTTCAGTCACAACTTAATCTCTGTGAATCATGTCCCTGTTGTGAGGAAGAGAAACAACACTCATGCTGTTACAGACACGGAGTGTGAACGTGCTCAACCATGGCTGACTGTCTTTATCGTATTTCAGAGTCAGTGGTTTCTAACCAGCAGGATGACTTGATTTATCCATTCAAAACACAACTGAGAGAGACCAGATGGATTCTGGACAAAGAAATGTACTCAGTTACTAATGTAACCACGGTTCTCTCTAGAAGAGGGAACGGAATACTGCATAATATCTTGCGCTAGGGGAAAACCTCTTTTCCACAAGATATTGAAGCAAAAATTATCCTTAAATTTGAAAAAATTAAAACCCGTTGCGGCAGCATGCAGAAAAAAGGGAAGATGGCTTGCAGTGAGAGATGGGCAAGGCCTGGGCCTATAAATATAACTCAATGGGCTGATACAATCTGTTTTGTTTATCGGCAAAGCAAACCAGAGCGTGTTGCCAGGCACAGCAAAAGATACGCAGTACTCGTTCCTCTTCTGAGAGAACTGAGGTTACTTTAGTAACCGAGTCAGGGGAGAGCGGGGCACAACCTAACGCTTTTTGGTTTTGGCTCAATTGAATTAAAAATAATTAGGTTAGATTCATATTTTTTTACACAAGCAACATACACATCTCTGCTACAAATGACCACTTACAGTTCTTTTTCTCAGGACCTACCATTTTCGGACAGTTGCACTTGAAAGTGACAGAAGTGCAAATGTTACAACTTACTATAATTAATTACTTAATTGTAACAGATAGAGGGTTAGTTGTAACACTTGTGTGTAACACATAATTCAGTACTATTTTATTTGTATAGTTTGAAATTGTTTGTGCATTTGTATAGACAGATATCCATACATCCATTCCTCATCCAATCATCCTTTCTATTATGGATCAATATCATGGATAGAGACAGAAAAGGGCAGCATAGTTTTGCAATAAATAATAATAAATAAAATTATAAATATTGTAATTGCAATTAAATTAGATTTGTGTGTGGCAGCTGCATGTACAATTATTATTATTAATAATAATAATAACAGTAATAATAATACAAATAAGCTTAAAATAAAAATAAATTAAAGGGTTTATTGCATTAATAACAGGCCATATTGTTAATAAATAAACTATGTACTATGAAGTTATCATAGCTCATAGTACACTAAATTTTAGAACATTTTAAATTCCAACATTGTTTGTGAAAGTCTAACAAAGTTAAATGTATAAATCTATACTCAAACCTGAAAAGTTGTGTGGCTCTGTTTTCATTTGATTATCATTGTACACTTAGCGGCTAAGTTGCCATGTTACAACCAACTCCGCTGTATATTACATGTTTAAGCCTGAGCTAACAGTCGCTAGGAATTGCTGACATGTTTCAAAACGGTGCTATGTTTAGGCCGACAGACAGTGATTAATCAATATAAAGTTAGATTTGAAGCGTCTAGACCCAACTAGGAAACCCAAAGAAAAATCTATGATGAAAAAAATTACTTTCATGGTGTCAATACACTTCTTTGTCCAGTATCTCAAGAAATATAATCAAAACTTTTGGGCAATTCGCAGAAGACCGTCTTCTGGCAGCAAGAGAAGAATAGCAGAAAGACAACCTGCTTTGATCCTTACACAGGAACTATGTAAACGGTCTCTGTTACTGTTGACCCTGCGTACAGGTTGTGCCGCGCTCCCCTACATTTTTCCCAAGAAGGTTCTCTGTGCTGCATAATATTACACCCTTGACTGTGAAAATGTTCAAGCTGGAACTCTGGTACACATGTGGTCTTACCTTGCCCATAGAGTTATTTTATCGATCAGTGAGCGATGCTCTAAGCGGTTGTAAGTATTCCTGAGCCGAAGCACGGGCAGACAATACTGATTTTTAGACCCAAAGTAGTTTAGCCTGTAAGGCGGGAACCTCCCAGCAAACACAGAATGTTCCCCTAATGTTCCCGAATGGCCCCATGAGGTTATTTTTTGGGAACCAAACAAGAACGTTATATGAACTTTCCATGTAGGTTATTTTTAGTTTCCATTTTTTAAAACACAAGGAGATGTTTCGGGAACGTTCCCTTAACCTTAAGGGAAAGTTCTAGGAACGTTCTGGGAACCATAAACTAACGTTCCCAGAACCTAAATTTGTTTGCTGGGCTCTAGGTTATAAAACTTTATAAATGTAGAGAAGGAGGCCCAGTCTGCCACCATACAGATATCCTGCAAGGAAATCCCACTAGACCAAGCCCACGACGCGGCCATGCCTCTTGTGGAGTACACTCTAACACCTAAAAGACACTTCAAGCCTTTAGACGTGTATGCCAGCGTTATGGCATCAACTATCCATCTGGATAGGCTCTGTTTCGATACGGCTTGTCCCTTAGCACATCTGCTGAATGAAACGAAGAGCTGCTCAGTCTGTCTAAAAACAGACTAGCAAGACACATAAGCTCTTAATAACTTTACGACAAGGCAAGTTTTTTCTTCCATTAAAACATTATAACATTCATCATAACATTCTGTTCTCCAAACCAAAATAACAAAATCATTACCAGAGCTGGCCCGAGCCTTTTGGGGGCCCTAAGCAGAATTTGATTTGGGGCCCCTCCCACGATGCGGAGTCACCTGTGTTTGACGATTATTGACACAAATGTCACGCAATAATGATACATTATAAATGAATACACTTAGGTTATGAATTAGGCTACAACAAAATTAATAGGCTACTTAATAAAAAATAGATGCCTACTTAAATAAAAAAAGTTTAAATAAAAAAAGTTTTTACAGTCTTAAAACTGTCTCAAAACATATAAAAGAAACTATTTGCTAAAATTATGACAAAACTGAGAAACATAAGAGCAAGGCTTCAACAAGCCTATTATTGAAAACTAAAAATATTTGGCCTACTATTTCTCAACTGTCTCAATACAGTGTAACTGTCCTTTATTATTATTATTGTAACATACTTTGTTAGATATTACATGACATAATCCAACAAAGTCTGTTACCATAATACCGGTAATGATGTTCTGGCGCTCGTTGTATGTGTGTATGCAATGTATTTTTCCCTCGGGGCTTGCCGTAGATGGGTTCGTGTGCAGACTGCGCACTTGGTAGGGCTGGAGTGTCGCGGGTTTTGGGAGGTCTGATGTGTGATATAATAAAGTGGAGAAGAGTTCAAACTGCTATGTTTATTATTTATTCAAACTGCTACCCTTACACCTTGAAGGTTAAGTTCCCCTGCGGGCTATTTTCTCCAATACCGATACCGTGACTAGGCGCAGTTGCGCACAAATTGTCTATGCACGCGCGCGAGGTGTCTAGACTAGAGGATTATGTGAATGAAAACGCTGGCAGACAGAGCAGCTGTTGTAACTTTTAGGCAGGTATATTGATCATTAAATCAGAGTTTTGTTGTCTTGAATGATTCATTAAGTCATATTCATTCATTCATTGATTTATGTCACTTGTTTAAGTAATCTAAAAAAATAACCCCCATTAGGGGCCCCTGGTGGCCAGGGGGCCCTAAGCGGCCGCTTAGTTCGCTTATGCCTCGGGCCGGCTCTGATCATTACAATATTCATTCTTAGTCATTGTAAGAAAAAATGTAATAGCTTTGTGCAAGGGAAAAAAAATAAATTGAAATAAACCTGAATTAAAATGTTACTAACATTTTACTACACGGAAATTGAACGAGTTAAAGTAGTTCCTAAAATTAAAAATAAAAAATTAAATAAATAAATAAAGCTCTATAAAAGTATTACAAATACTCAAATATTAAAAAATATTTACTAAAAATAAACTAAAATTAAAATGAAAACTTAGAAATTTAAAAATAGCGTTCAAAATATTAATAAATAATATGATAGTATATAAATAATACAAAAATAACACTGATTGCATGCCAAGCAAGAACCATGGACAACAATACAACCTGTCTTCACAGTTCAAATCTGCATGTTGATGTGATCTGAATGAGATTTTAGAGCCATGGTGGTTAAGTAAACAGCAATAACACTGCAACAAGAACTGTTCATTAGATATCTCAGTTGCTTCTGAAAACGTTTACCTAATTTAATGGAGATGGAGATTAAAATGTAGAGCAAAGAGAGAGACATCTCTGCATGAACCTTCTAGTTCTCCGATTTTCTCCAGACCCTCACATGCAATCTTAAATTAGTTGAGATCTAATTCAATTTCAAATTTTAAAAGATTTTAATATGAGTTAAAACATTTCTCATTAAATTCTTGCTAATTATTTCCATCAACGGTTGTTTCAATTGCGTCTTTATTCTCTAAAGGAATGTTACCAGTAACTTCTGAGCCATGAAATTTTCATTCGGGCAGCTGTTCTGCTTTCTGCAAACAAGCAGAACACAACTCACGGTGAACAAAATAAAATGTGTATAAGGGTAATATGTGTGACTGGAAAGGCAGAATAAGGCAGGTGGTCTGTGAACTCCTGTGCTTGTGAATATGAATGAGACGTGTGTGTTGGCTCAGTAAACACATATTTGAACAGAATCCTGATGACTTGTGTTGGATCCCAGTGACAGACGCGTCTCCCTGCTGAGTGATGGGGCACGGCGGAGTTCAAATGAGTGTGTGTCTGGACGTCAGGGGCTTTTTCCTCTCGGCTGAAAAGGGCAGGTGTTTCCTGTAGAACAGCTGTTTACAGAATTTCATTTCCTTTATCTCCTTCACTTTTTGCCACACTTTTTTTAGACTAGAGCAGGGGTGTCCGAACTTGGTCCTCAGCCCTGGTTCCAACTTGCCTCGACGCACCTGCTTGTAAGTTTTTAGCATGCCTTATGATTTTCAACATCTGAATCAACACCTTGATTAGCTGTTTCAGGTGCATTTCATTGGGACAGGAGCTAAACTGGACACGACAGTGGCCCTCCAGGGACCGAGTTTGGACACCCCTGGACTAGAGTTATGGTATGATATCCAAATATTTTTTTTTCTAATATATATTATAATATATAAAAAACTTTTTAATTTTTCAATAATCATTTTGTGATCTGTTCTGAGAGAAAAAGTCCTGAGGGGAAACTTTTTGTAATGTATTATATTGTCCTATCAAATAATTACTGTACAAGTAGGAAAACGTCTATAGTCTAAAATTTTACCTTATTTTGTTTACATGAACATCTGCTTGGAATGCTAGCCAATTCGATGCGCCAGAACCAACATGAAAGATTCACCTCCAGCAAAATTAATGTGCGACCAGGGCTGAAACATGACATCACTAAAAGTTGCAACGTACACCACTAACTGTAAAATGAGTGCTGCAATTGAATTGATCTAGTGCGCTAGCAAATGGGCTAATGTATAAAACCCAACAAACTAGATTTAAATAATCCAGCATGTGTTATGTCCAACACTGTAAAAATGAATATGCTTTATCTAATCAAAAAATTGTGGTAACAGATTACAAGCAATATTATTAATTAGATTTAACAAATTAGAATTGAGTAATAATTAATCAAATTAATTCCTTAAAAGTTAACCATTTAAAATGAGTAAAACTTGAATCAAAAACTAAAAAAACATACATTTAAGTCACCATTATGGTGATCAGTGTTTGTTTTAGATTTGATTTAAAATTACGTTTTTCTCCTTTGGTGATTGTACTTGTTAACATCAGGTGTCTTCAATGTAGGCAATATTAAATAAAGAGTTTGGTAACACTTTACAATAAGGTTCGTTAGTTAACATTAGTTAACTACATTAGGTTATATGAACTAATAATGAATAGCACATATACAGCATTTGTTAATCTTTGTTAATGTTATTTTCAACATTTACTAATACTTGATTAAAATCTTGTTAACATTAGTTAATGCACCGTGAACTAACATGAACAAACAATGAACAACTGTATTTTCATGAACTAACATTAACAAAGATGAACAAATGCAGTAACAAATGTATTGCTCATGGTTAGTACATGTTAGTAAATACATTAACTAATGTTAACTAATGAACCTTATTGTAAAGTGTTACCAAGAGTTCTTAATTAATCTTTGACGTCTGTCTGATCTGTCAGAGTGAGATATTTTTGTTAATTTTTTTGGTGTAAACTTTACTTAACTTTTTTAAATGGTTAACTAGGAATAATTTGATTAATTATTACTCAATTCTAATTTGTTAAATTTAATGAATATTGCTTGTAATCAGTTGCCACAATTCAATTGATTAGATAACGCATTTTCATTTTTACAGTGAATTTTTACCAAGCGCTGGGTTGCCAAATAACCAAGAAATGGTTGTTTTTAACCTATTATTTTTTAGAAGAATCTTTCAAAGACATTAGTATACTTTTATCCAGCAAATATTCATTAAATTGACCAAAAGTGACAGTAAAGAAGACTGTTATTATGATGTTACAAAATATTTCTATTTCAAATTAATAGAAATCCCGAAAAGGGTGTCAAAATGTCATGGTTTCTACAAAACTATTAAACCATCTGTTTCTAACATTGATAATGAAGATAGTTTTTTCTTGAGCACCAAATCAGCATATTAGAAGGATTTTTGTAGGATCATGTGACATTTTTAAGTTAAATCACAGACCTGGTGATGACAAGCTAGATTTTACATCTAAATGGGTGCTAAAACCTTGGTGTCCTCCCCTACCACTCAAAAGTTCCTATCCAACATCAAGAACATTCCGATGAGGAAAAGATTGACCTCCATCACTAGGTACCAATCGGCTTAAGAACGATTAGTTGACAAGCTGTTTATCAACCCACTGACTATATTTTGAAAATAGCACACAGGACAATGCTCTGACTCTCTTTTTCCAAATGTTGGGAACAAACTAGCAGACTATTTGTTAAAGGTGTCAGGAGTGGCTGTGTGTTTGGCTTACTTGAAGAGCTCTTGTCTGGAGATTGCTCTGTTGGTGAGAGGGTCGATGGCGTACACCTGCAGGTCTGATTTGGAGTAGTCTTCAAGTTCATAACCTTCTCCATGCCGCCGAGGGCCGATCGATTCCACTATCACTTTAGCACCAGGGATCTGATCTTGCACATAGCGCTCCAAAATACTGAAAAATATGGTATATGAAAATGAATTTATCTTCCTCAAATGTTAAAAAGCAAAACCCACCAACACCAATTTATAATACATGTACTTGACAAGAAATCTTAATAAACCAAACGCATCCCTTTTTGTCAAAAAAAAAAGTTTGCATGATGACAATATTCACAAAACGCAAAATGTTACTTTTATTTCTCACTATCACCACTGATTTGCATACATTTCGATTATGTTTCTAGGGAGCCCCGTAGATGTATATCACGACCATGTATTATCAATTTGTTAATTTGTTCCCACGTTTTACTAAATTGAGGCCACGTTTTAGTTGAATCAGAAAGAGGCAACGAAATAGTTCAACATGGCCACTAGTTATTTACTAAAATGAGGGAACAAATGAACAAGTTGTGGGAACAATTTCTTAATTATCCACAATATATATATATATATATATATATATATATATATATATATATATATATATATATATGTGTATATATATGTATGTGTGTGTGTGTGTGTGTGTGTAGGGGTGTAACGATACACGTATTCGTATTGAACCGTTCGATTACGAAGGCTTTCGGTTAGATTTTCGGTACGCATTTTTAACCGAACGGTTCGATTCTGCTGACCAAAATTTCATTACTTCAAATGTATGTGTGTTCAGCGTGTGCAAGCGCGTTGCCACGATTAATAATGTAAGAGACGCTGGCGTGACCACAACATTGTCCAACATCAAATGGCAAATGTAATGTAAGCGGAATGAACCTGAGCTACTCGTTATTGTGTGGTTGTCTGGATCACGAAACGTTTATCAGTTTGGACCAATGCAGCGCGAGCCGATCTTGATCAGCACTGTTACTACACAGCCAAATCCAGTAAAGAAAACATTTGAATTCGCCACTGAAGTAATAACATCACTGCGAGATCTAGTGAGAAACATTCACATTTCTCCGTTATTAACGGATCAAACAGCGCTGACGTGGAAACCAGGAAGAAACATTGTGCCATGAATGAACTATCCAGTGTCCACAGATCAGCAGCATCACCATGGATTTAACATTACCTGTATAACACGACTATCTGTAAGTTTGGCAGGAATAGTAGGCTATAATGCTTTCAAGTAACATCACGTCTGTTGTATTTTGACATTATCAATACAATTGCTGCCCTCAAATGTTAATCTAAACTAAAATAAACCTTTATTTATAACTAGGCCTACTACAATATTACATTTCATTTTGTCCAAGGAGCTGTTTTGTTTTAAATGCTCCTAAGAAAAGTCAAGTATAGTTCCATCACTGCTCTAAGTTAAAAAAATATCATACTTTATGATGTTAGTTTTAATAAAAATATAATGAAAAAAATTAAATCAAGGAAATTTCTCTGCCATTTCTTTTTGCTGTATTCTGAAACGTACCATACCGTACTGTACCGAACCGTGACACTAGTGTATTGTATCGAACCGAACCGTGAATTTTGTGAACCGTTACACCCCGTTATATATATATATATATATATATATATATATGTATATATATATATATTAGGGCAGTCAGTTTAACGTGTTATTAACGGCGTTAACGCAAACCCATTTTAACGGCGTTAATTTTTTTATTGCGCGATTAACGGTCTTTTTGTCACATGCTTTTGCAACAGGACGCGGCATGCGTCCTGATCCATTCGCCGTCTCGCGCTTCGTCATCCAGTCAAAGCCGAAACGTGTGTTTGTGGCATGCCTGTTGTTTTGTTTCGATCTAGCTAGATCCGCTTGCTCTTTGGTCGAAGAAGCAACAAAACGTCCTCGCGCGGCGCAAGCCATTGCAAATGAATGGGTTTCAGAGCGCAGCGCGAGGATGTTTTGTGCCGCACACACGTTTGGGCTTGCGAGCCGGCCAAATAGTAACGTTACGTTTTGAGTGGATGACGAGCGCGAGACACCGAAATGGATGCCCTAAGATTCTGAATTGGAAAGTTTACTTTTAAAAAGTTGCCAAACTGTCCCATTGACAAGACCAAGTGATCTGTGTGTTTTGTCGTTGTGAACTGAGCTATCATCATCGCAGCACGTCCTGTCTGAAACACCACTTGATGATGGCCAAGCACACACACAGCTGATGCGAATTCTCCACCCCCTCGTCAATATTAGGACCTGTCAGTATTTTTTTCACCCTTTTATTGGTAGACAGTGTTACATTGTGTGAGAGATTATTTATATAGTGTGAAATTTAACACTATTCCAATGTTATTTTCAATAATAATAATAAAAAAACATTTGCACTAAACAAGCCAATCCACTTTTCCATGTTGATAAGAGCATTAAAATGAGAAAAAATAATGTAACAAAAAGAAATCAAAAGAAATCAAAAGATATATAGAATAGATAAAAATGTGCGATTAATCGGAGTTAACTATGACATTAATGCGATTAATCGCGATTAAATATTTTAATCGTTTGACAGCACTAATATATATATATATATATATATATATATATATATATGTGTGTGTATATATATATATATATATATATATATATATATATATATATATATATATATATATGTATATATATATATATATATATATATATATAGTAACATAAGTATTTAGTCAGCCACCAATTGTGCAAGTTCTCCACTTAAAAAGATGAGAAAAGCCTGTAATTTTTATCATAGGTACCCTTCAACTATGAGAGACAAAATGAGAAGAAAAAAAAATAAAATTCCAGAAAATCACAAACAATGCATTAATCTCTCAATTGGATATTTCTCATTAAATATTTAAGAGTTTGCAATCTAAAGGTGAACCGCTTGTGGCACTTCTAGTGTTAGACATATCTGGCACTGGTCTCCCCGTGTGGTTCTGGGATTTTTATTCACCGTTCTTGTGATAATTTTTGAACCCATGGGGTGAGATCTTGCAGTGGAGCCCGAGATCGAGGGAGATTAGCATTGGTCTTGTATGTCTTCCACTTCCTACTAATTCCTCCCACCAGTTGATTTCTTCACACCAAGCTGCTTACCTATTGCAGATTCTCAGCCTGGTGCAGGTCTACAATTTTATTTCTGGTGTCCTTTGACAGCTCTTTGGTCTTGACCATAGTGGAATTTGAAGTGTGACTGTTGGAGGTTGTGGACAGGTGTCTTTTATACTGATAACATGTTCAAACAGATGCCATTAATACAGGTAACGAGTGGAGGACAGAGGAGCCTCTTGAAGAAGTTACAGGGTCTATGAAGAGCCAGAAATCTTGCTTGTTTGTAAGTGATCTGAACACTTAAGGTTGATTTATACTTCTGTGTTGGACTTACGAGCGGAGCTCTCTACGCTATAGACTATGGATTGAGTTTTCATGTATACTTCTGCGTCGTTGTCCGCGTTGACGCGCAATTACACATGTAGAGGGAGCATGTGAAACCCGGGAAGCAGTTTCAGCGGGCCAATCACAGCGCTTGCAGTACGCGTAGAATTGACTGTTGTTACATTTTTAAGAGGTGCACGTCAGGGTATAACAAAGATACGTGCACTACACACAGGCATACGGCGTAGCAATGGTGTGAGTTCGACAGAAGTATAAATTGGGCTTTATTTTACACCATAAATTAAAATGTGAATTTCTGGATTTTTTTTTCTCTCAGTTTGTCTCTATATTTAGTTTAATTGTACCTATGATGAAAATTACAGACCTCTCTCATCTTTTTAGTAGGATAACTTTCACAATTGGTGGCTGACTAAATACTAAATATTAACTACTATATATATATATATATATATATATATATATATATATATATATATATATATATATATATATATTAGGGGTGTAACGGTTCATAAAATTTGCGGTTCGGTTCAGATACCATACACTTGTGTAACGGTTCGGTCCACGATTCAGTACGTTTCAAATACAGCAAAAAGAAAGAAATGGCAGAGAAATTTCCTTGATTTAATTTTTTTATTATATTTTTATTAAAACTAACATCATAAAGTATGATATTTTTTATCTTTGAGCAATGATGGAGCTATAGCCTACGTGACTTTTCATAGGAGCTTATAAAACAAAACAGCTTGTAGTAGTTATAAACAAATGTTTATTTTAGTTTAGATTAACATTTGAGGGCAGCAATTGTATTCATAATTTCAAAATACAACCGAAGTGATGTTACTTGAAAGCATTATAGCCTACTATTCCTGCCAAACTTACAGATAGTAGTGTTATACAGTAAATCCTTGGTGATGTTGCTGATCTGTGGACACTGGATAGTTCATTCATGGCACAATGTTTCTTCCTGGTTTCCACGTCAGCGCTGTTTGATCCGTTAATAACGGAGAAATGTGAATGTTTCTCACTAGATCTTGCAGCGATGTTATTACTTCAGTGCTGATGATGAAGATCGGCTCGCGCTGCATTCAGTGCATTGGTCCAAACTGATAAACGGTCCGACATCCAAAAAAACAACCACACAATAACGAGTAGCTCAGTTTCGTTCCGCTTACATTATATTTTCCATTTGATGTTGGGAATTGTTGTGGTCACGCCAACGTCTCTTAAGGCCATTGCACACTGAGTATGAAATTTTCGTATGCATTTTTTCGTTTTCGTCAGCCTATAAATTCGTCACGCAGAGAAACCTTGCACACTGAGTCCGATGCGTATTTATTAAACCGTTGCGAAAAAAACGCAAAAATTCTAAATGAATTTGTCAGGCAGTGAGGATGAATTTTGTTGCCCTCTCTCTTATTGAAAAGAGAAGAAAGAGAAAATATTGTGTTTGTGTCCATCCAATCCTGAAATTGCGCCGAGAGGAAGCACCTCCTAATCAAGGAGCTGATGATTAAAAATTTACTTCAGAACGTCAGTGGAAAAGTTTGATGCTGGAGCCACATTTTAAAAACAAGTTCATTAATTTCCGTGAATCAATCGATTCTGAACAGAGACTGGCAGTATTTAAGGTATGGTGACACACATACACACGAAGCACTGGGCAGACAGAACAGCTGAATATTTTAAGCTGTTATATAGCCTATTGTACCAATAATACATTAGTTATCGAATTGGCTGCTCAATCACACCTTTTAATCGATCCGAAATTTCAATCTGATTGAAAGGGGAGGTTATTCCTTTCATAATCCAATTGAGAGAAGAGAACACTTGATCGAAATGAAAACAGAAACTGAAAGCACTGTGCATGCAAAAGATGTGCGGAACGAGCTCCATTCGCCCCTGAATTGTCAAAAAAACTCACAAAATTACATTAAGTTCATAACTCTTACATTATGAACGCGCTTGACACGCGCGACGCGCCTACATTTGAATAACGAAATGTTGGTCGGCAGGAAATGTTGGTGCGTACCGAAAACCGAACTGAAAGCCTCATACCGAACGGTTCAAATATGAATGCGCGTGTCGTTACACCCCTAATTATATATATATATATATATATATATATATATATATATATATATATATATGTGTGTGTGTGTCATGTGCGGGGCTCAATAAAAATGATGAATAAATACTTAAATATTTTAAAAACATAATTACATTTTCATATTATGGAAATAGAGTCAATATTAGAGTCAATCAAGGGAGCAAATATAAGAGTTTGTGAGATTCTTCCTATAACGCATTTGTAAAACATACAAAACAAGTATTATAAAAAAATTTAATGAACATCATTCAAAAGCGATCATTTTGTCTTTTATTATGATTACACTGCAATCTACTGAGCAAAGTAGCTTTATTTTGCTCATTGAATTTTGCCAAATGAGCCCAATTCTGTTTTACCAATTTCGATGTCCATTTAAATAAAAGCAAGTGGGAAAACAAAGCCTGCTGAAAGTGGACACTTAAATACCACTCAAGGAAACCGGCAAAGCAGAGAAACACATCGAGAGAGGAATTCTCACCTAATCAGCTGCTCTTTATTCTCTTCCACCACAGTGGGCGGCACATTAGAGACCACAACCTGCATGTCCAAGGCATTCACAACGGACACCTACAACCCACACAGAATACAAAATAGATAGAAGATGAGTGATTAGAAGGTGATTCAAGTGGTATAGTTTATATGCACAGGCTGATCTATATATATAAATATCCAAATACGCATTCTATATTATGTACAGTATATATCCAGATATTCAATCTAGATTTTATATACTTTCTCTGACCAAACAGTAATAGCAATAGTAATATAAAAATATATAAAATATCCTCACTTCACAGTAGACTGCCAAGCTTTAAAGTGATGTTTGCAGTTGCAATGGTTTTTAATTTAATTGGTCAGTAACAGTGTAGCGGCCAAATTAATGCTTAAAGAATAATTATTCTGATAGTGGGATGGCAAACGTTAATGTCATGATGTTTAAAACCCTGATACATTGCAATTCTAATTCCCTCTTATTTTATTAGGCATTCATTAGCTCCATAGATTTCTGGGAATTATACAAGTCACTGGCTGCAACACTTCAGGAGATATAACAGCATAAATAATTCAGCTGACACAAAAACAGTTTATTTCTATATTCATTACTGCACTAAGTAGTGCACAAATAGCATATGCACATCTGCATGCAAACATTTACTGAAACATAACGTATTTACCAAACCATACCGGCACTCTGGAGAGATATTTTCACTCAACAGTGCAGACTGTTGTGTGATTTAGTACTCATTTTAAATTAATTAGTCCTAAAATCACTGAAATGTTATTTCTTAAAGCCATGTGTTTTACTGGGATCTCTCAGCTGTGTTTAAATCATCTTTTTACATGAACTGGATTAACTTTATTTGGTCAAAGGTCGCTCACCACCACATCAGCCCTTGCTGCTCAGCCCCTGCCCATAGTTGTCCGTAGCGATGACCTGAAACTTGAAGTAGGATCGGCGCATGTTTCTGAACATGATGGCGCTCTTGATGATGCCAGTGTACGGCTCAATGACGAAACTGTCCTGCCCCTCGGGCGCAGGAGGGATGATCAGTCTGTAGGCCATCTTACTGTAGTTTCCAGTGTCAATATCTGTAGCCTGATACACATGAAGTAACATATTGATCAAATATGAACAAATATTGAACAAATATGGTTTTGAGAAATTCACTTTTATATAAAGTATGGCACAGTGGATAAGACACATGCCTTTGGTGTGAGAGACCCAGGTTTGAATCCACTGTGAGACACCAATGTGTCCCTGAGCAAGACACTTAACCCCTAGTTGCTCCAGAGGCGTGCGACCTCTGACATATATAGCAATTGTAAGTCGCTTTGGATAAAAGCGTCAGCTAAATGAATAAATGTAAACATAACTGAAGAACTGGATTCATTAAAGAGCCCCTATCATGGATTTTTGAAAATGACTGTTCATATGGTGTGGAATATAGCTCTAAGGGAATGAAAACATCCTGCAAAGATTTATATCTGAAAGTGCACCGTATATAAAGTTATTGTCTTTCAAAAGTGAGAGTCGACTCTGAGTCTATGAAATGAATTGTTTTTGAAACGAGTCATTAAGCTGTTACATCGTGACATAGAGACATATTGGCCGCGCCCAGTTACTGCGCGCGTAGACGTTAAGTGTAAACTTGAAGTCTAGAACACATTCAAATACTTCATCATAGCATCATGTCGAGAAGATGCTGTGTTCTGCAATGCAAATATAGTTCAGCCAATTTGTTTTCATTTACCAGGGATGAGCATGTGAAGAATCGGTGGTTAGAGTTCATATTTGCAACGAGACCACAACAGCATAGCCCAATTGTGTTCTCATCATTTTAATTACGAATCGTTCAAAACATAAATGAATTCAAATGTGGATTCGCAAGCGGTTGTTCCTGAAGGAGGGCTCAGTAACTTACTTACCCAGTGTATATGGATCAGCTTCCTCCTATGAATCACAACCTGTAAGTATTATTAATAATTGTTGCTTTTATGGGTTTTGTATGGTTTTGTAGCGTCTGGGCGCGAGGAGGAAGGCGCAATAAGTATGTGTGTGCGTGTGTAAGTTACGCTCAGCGCAGCTTCTAGGTCTCCAATGTCATTTTTTTTAAAATATGTGAAATGTTTGTCGCTGTTATTGGAGTTGTCATAAAGAATTGAGCGTCTTGTAGTACTGCAGTGCTTTATCAATATGTTTATGCGTTATGCTAACAAACAATAACTGACTGCATCTGTCATCTGACCAATCACTGCCGATTAGCGTCACGCAAAGGAGTGGTTTGGAAAAATGAGTCGTTGTACGAATCATTTGGGAGTTGGTGAGCAAATCAGTTAAAAATAAATGCATATTATAAGACAAATAAAGTGTTTTTATCCTTGCATGCATGTTAAACTGTTTTTGGGAACTCCTAAAACAAAAATAGGAACATTTCAAATGCTATAGGGGCTCTTTAAAAGGCTTTTGGCAAGATTTACTGAAACAGGGCCAATTAGAGGTGCGACCACTATCCCATAAAAGCGCAGATAGGAGTGGAACCTTTTGCTGTTGATTTACTGACAAAGCGCATATTAAGTAAGAGAGAAGTAGCAGCTCATATTTACCAAAGAATAGTGCAAATTAAAAAATAACATGGCTTGGCAAATTATATGTTTGGATAATGTCTTTCTTCATCTGGCATTCCAAATAAATAAAAACACTAGTTACTAAACGCTCTCTGTTCCATATGGTTCCTTCCCCTAGCAGAAACCACTGCAGCCATATCATAAAATTGGATAAAGTCCTCTGCAGTCAATAATTTTATGCCTAAAAAACCCACCTTTGATAATCAAAAGGACATATTTAAATGTTTTCCCTTGAAAAAAAAAGATTTATTCATGCCTTAAAATAGTTTGAATGTAACTCTAAACCCTTGCTTCATTTAGCAGGCCGATACATGGATTCATGAATATGCAAATTAGTCCCCGCCTCCACTCACTCACACAAGCTTCGGACTACCGATCCGCTCAGTCAACAGTAGTAACTCTGCTACACAATAGCAAGTGAAAATACTGGTTTAATTTAGTCATATATGTTTGAACCAGACACTGATTCAGAAGAAGAGGAAGAGCAAATTATACCTACAGCCTCCTCTACAAGTGGATGTATCAGAATAGAAATGTTTTTTGTATCACGTCGGACACATAACTGTAAATTATATGACTAGCCTTTGGCTTGACTACATTAAAGAATAAGCTAATAATGTGTTGCTAATGTTACACAAACCATATTCCTTTTCGCCACCTCAGAGTCTCAGCTGACTTCTAAAATTCAGCATCCTTGGAACATCATAGAAAGTCAGTGAAAAAAAGCCTGCCCCACACGTTGACGGGATTAGATACATGTTTGTGACAGTAGGAAACGGTCGGTTGGTAAACTGCAGTTTTAATACCCAGCAATGCTGTTGACTGATGGATTTGCACATGGTTTGCCTTAACGCATTTTAAAATCCCCATATAGACACAAAAAAAAAATAATAAAACCTTGATTTTCACCATAGGGGGTCTTTAAAGGGGTGAACCAAATTTTCCTTGAGCTTTTGACATCTAAGAGGTCATCATATTATAAGAATATCCTGTAATTGCTGTAATCCTGTAAGCTCGCTGTTTTGCTATAATTCTCATGCACTGAATCGTTCACTTAGCTGAACAGCCAATCAGAGTTCTCTTTCTCACGACGAGCGCCTGGCGTTGATTCTTCAAATACAAGTAAATTGACTACCGCAAACCTGAGTAAATCACAATGCAAAATTTTATTTAAATTTTCTCTAACCATAAATTTTCACCTGAAAGGGAAACTCCTACAAAAGCAATGAGGTTTCACTGTGTCTTTAGTAACTGAAAGTAGTTTTTAATGAAAAAAAAAGAGTTCTAGTAATTCTGGCTCTTAAATAAAAGTAATATGTTGACCAAACCCTCCCTTGAAAATCTTGGTGGCAAAGATAGAGAAATAAATACACTGCAGCTTCCACTTCAGCGATGACCTAGAACAGTAATAATCCCCATGTATCATCAGAATGTACGTCTTAATGCTTTTTATAGATGCTAAAAGACTCAATTGAGATAACGGTCACCTTGCAGGGGAACACAGAACCCAGTGGGTATTTTACAGGTGTCCGTCACTTGTCTTCCACCTTGTCAGAATGAAGAGAGAAGCTGTCTAAGCACAGTTACTAAGATGTGGGGGAAGCGAGTAGATTTGAACAGCGAGAGAGATATTCAATAGTGTTGACAGGTGTGTCAGGATGTGAACAGCAAGTTCTCCGCTTTAAAAATGAAATATAATATACTGCAGACACCAACACCTGCAGAACATTTCCAAACCCTATGAATTAATAACCATTTTTCCATTGTGCATTCTGACAGTATTGTGCTTAAGAACAACCTATCTCAATCTAATTATCAAAACACAACAAACTGTAATTGATATCATGTTTTGTGGTTAATTCAATCTCAAGTTTTAGTCCTTTCAGACCTGAATTATGTTTCTGAAAAAAAAATAATAATAATAAATAAAAAAACATAAAAAATACATTTTTCCAGCTCACAAGGCTTCTATAAATGAGATAAAAAATAAATAAATAAATAAATAAATAAATAAATAAATAATAAAGTTTTTTTTGTCCATTTCAATGGACGTTAGGTCAAAACAGGTGTACTTCCTGAAAATGTACCAACATGAAATAAATTAATAAACATAAAAATTGTTGGTCTACTAAACTTTTTCTCAAGGTTAAAAAAATGTTCTGCAGTATACATTTAAACTTTAATTTTGAGGTTTTTGTTCTACAGATTGCACATTGTTTGTAACAACTAAATATATTCAAATCAATCAGTATGGTCACATTAGAGTCATTTTCTGTGAGCATCTTTCTTTTTTATATCAAAAACTTGGACATTATAACAACTTTAATTGTAAGGTATTTGCTTCATAGATTCCTAGGTGTACTTGTATTTTTACAGTAGGCCTACATTACTGGCTAGTTACTGTATTTGGATTTCCAGTAAATAACTGTAGTATAATTCACTTTACAGTGCACAAGATCAGTAATGTAAACTACAAAATAGTACTTTACTGTATTTTAACTGTTTTCGTAATTTGGTCTGCTTCTGCTGTATTTATACGGTATTGTACTGTAATATCTATATTGATACATTACTGCTAAATAGTACTGTGATTTTTGAAATAATTTAATAATAAAGATAATATTATATTATAATAATATAATATGTAGCTATTATGAAAGTATATAGGAGGAAAAATTACTATAGAAGTCACTGATGCTGTCGAACTGTCTTGTTACTTGTCGACATTCTTTAAAATATATTCGGTCTTTAACCGTTTGCGAAGCCATCTCGACAGTTATTTTGCGATGCATTCTGTGAACTTTCTCGTAGCCCTCCGTTTGGAGTGTGCCTCTGAAAAATCTCCGTTTCGAGGGCTATGTAGCCCGGCCCCTACGCTCTACCCCTCGATCTCAACAAGAATCGGGACACCTTACCTTTAGACGTGATCGCGCAAAACGGAGGGGTTGGGCCAAGGGTGAATTGGAATTGAGCCAACATCAAGCAGCAAAACAGCTGTTGCAGCAAAACAGCAAAAGCAATTTTGATAATAATAGGAAATGAGCAACAAATCAGCATATTAGAATGATTTCTGAAGGTGACACTGGAGACTGGAATAATGATGCTGAAAATTCAGCTTTAGCAATTTTTTTTAAATATTACAAATACAGACGTAATCAAATACAGTTTTTTAACTGTATTATTAATCAAATAAATGCGGTTCAAACTCATCTGCTAATTGATTTCTTGGCATCTTTATTTCTCCATCTTGCATGTTTTAACTGTTGCGTCAAGTGTGATGTGAAAACATTATGGAAAAATAAGATGAAAAAAAAATAACAATGAACACAAATTACATACTTTTTGATCACTACAAACTGCTATTGGCAAACATGTGAACAGTCTTCAAAATTTTGCCTTTTGTGTTCTACACAATGGCCGAAATTTGTTTTGTCAATGCTAGTGTCTACTCACCTACTGTAGCTTCAACAAATCCGTTAGTACCACTGGATGAGCATTATGTAACCTAACTAATATTCATGAGTCCAGCCTAAGGTTTATATTGTGGCCCCATAACATTTCAGATTGTTCCTACCGCTGCCTGGGAATCAATAACACATAACATATGCACATATACTCACCACAATTTTCAGTACTGTGGTGAAGGTCTTAGTGTCTTCAGTCACACCACCGATGTAAAGAGACCTTGTGAAGACAGGAGAATGATCGTTCTCATCTTGAACGTCGAATAAATACCTTAGCTGTGTTTGCTATATTTAAACACACACACAGAAGAAACAGACCTCAGTTTGTGGAACTATAAGCCCTATTTGTCACAGTTAAATAAAAAAGTAGCGTTAATATAAACACACACAACTTCAGCAACCCTCTTCACACAGGCAGACGTGAAAAATATGATCTGTCAGGAAGCATTTGTCTTCTGCTGCATTAAACGACAATATATAAAGTCATCTGAGTAGATCTATGCGCACACAGGGGAAAGCGCAGATGAAAAGCTGTATATCATTGTTCAATATTGAGGGAAAAGAGAGGAATGAAGAAAAACAGGATGGTAAGTGAGAGAGAGACAATTTGAGCCAGTTATGTACTACAACATTTATATCAAAGAGAAAGCAAGACACATGGAAGGACACACACACTTTGTCTCACTTTCATGTACAGTTTGTCCTGTCAGGGGCCTGTGATGTGCTCACTAAACTTCTAAGTCAACATGAAATGGAGTTTCCATTTCATTTCTATAATGTGACTCATTACTGAGTGAATTTTTAATTAGAAAATATTGAATGACAACAACATAAATATAGGAATGGACTTTTTTCATCTATTGGGATTTGACTCATTCATGAAATCTGGGCATGACTTTCGCAACTGGTAATTGAAAGTAATTAACACCTGTAACACTTTCTAATGAGGTCCCATTAGTTACGGTCATCTCTGAATTGCTAGAACACATTTCTCGAAACCATCACCCACTTTCTCAAAACTAAATCTTCAAACTATATTCAAAGAACATTTGACTCTTTTGTCAAAATCAAATTGACTCAAAACCATTTTCTCTGTGCCCAAAATCAAATAATGCTTTCAGATCATACACACAGCCAGTCAAAATATAAACACAGATCATTCACTAGACACTACATCAAAAAAGAAAAAAAAAGAAAAGAAAAATGGAGAACAGAGCATCCACAGTATGCAGTTAGAGAAAAAAAGTACATTGTAACAGAGTAAATTCATTTTGCAATCAATCATGTAAAAAAGTATAGAAATCGCAACTTAAAGTAGTAAGGTGAATAAATTGGATACTGTATGAACTGGAAGTACAGTATTATACTGAATAATGTATAGTTATTGATTGGCTGTATATTTAGCACTTGAATACTGTAGTCCAACTGGAAAAGCCAAAAAGGAAAAAAAATAAATAAATAAATAGTTGTTACAGTCACAGTAGTAGTAGTAGTATTTGACTTTATTGCCATATCAGCATCACTGGCTATAACATGGCAGTGGTGGGCCGTCAGGGCCAGCAAGGCCTTCTCTGATGGCCTAAACACTATATATTATTATTTTTTTTTTTCATGAATGTGTATTACATTCTTCACAATAGTACATTCTCTTAATTCCATAGATTCCTCTTGGTTGTGCTGCTTATTAGTAGTGTATATATGTTAGAGCTTTTATCCAATCCTAAAGCCCCGTTCACACTACACGCGACTTTGTCGCTGCAGGTCGCCAGTGGCTGCGCTGGAGGGCGTTCCCCACTATTGGTTGCCAATGCCTAGTAATGTTTGTGAGTGACATTCACTGATGTTACTCTATGCTAGACAACAAATGCGTTTTATTGCTGCTACAAACATATATTTTGGAAGGAAAAGTCTAAATATAAATGGAATCAGTACATAAAATGCATAATATTAAAGACGAACGGAGAACAGTGAGGGCTCTTTGCCATCGCGGCTATTTAACTGCAGCAAACGTGCAAATACCGGATCTGTCTGGGTTCCCGAAACCATTCAGTCACAGAGTCAGTACGGTGAACACCACTGTATGTACACGGAGATAAATCATCCATTATAGGACAGTTTCTGATGGCTAAAATGAGCTTCTCGTTCAACTTGTCTCGGTCAAACTCAGCATAAACATAGAATTATATTTATAAAGTTAAACTTTTCTCAACTTTGACGTGTCGCTGGACACGCCCACCGAGTCGCTGTCGCACGTGTCGCTGGAAGTCGCCCGCTCACCATTGAAAATGAATGGGATTGCGTCGCTTGGTCAAGTGTAGTGTGAACGGGGCTTAATTCAGCCATCATGTGTTGCCAGGATTAAAGAAATGTGCAGAATCTATAGTGTGGACGCCTGTAGCTTAAAATAAATGGCAATGAAACTGGTGCTTCAACAAATCAGATAATCAGTCAAAATTTATCAGCCAATCCTGATTTCGATTTGACTGCACCAGGGCCTTCTAGCAGATGTACAATAACGTCTGCATTTTTCTATCTTTTGATTGGATGGTGCAGAAACTAAAATATATTCCTGAAGATTTAATAGATTTTCAACCCACAAATTAATGTTCCTCTACCTCCTCGACCCCCAGCAGTTTCAAACCTACCGGGGAAAAAAAAAATCCCTTATTCTGCCTTATCCAGTTTAAAAAGAGTCACGGAACTCTATTCAATCTGTCCGGGTAAAAACAGAACTGACTGTAATGTATGCCGATGTCTATGCCATTATCCGATTTATTTTGAATTTATATCCGACCATTTTGAATAATGGTTAATTTACATTATCAAATGTTTATTGCAAAATATATTCTGGATCCATAAATAACTCCTTAAAAGTGGGTCCTGATAAAACAACACATTCTCATCCCAAGACGTCATCTAACTGATGCTTGTGACCATACGTCGACAAGTCTTCTACCCTAAAATGTTGCGATGTTTTTGACGTATAGTCAAAGGTGTCAGTTACGATGACGTCTTGGGATGAAAATGGGCTGGATGAAAAGCGCTGTCTCATAACATTAAAGATTGGGCAATCCCAAAGAATATGTTTTAAAGACATGTAGATAAAGCATGTTACAGTACACTCAACTGCACTAAGTCAGTGAAAGATTCTGCCTCGGCATCATATTTCCTGAGGACTTTGTCCACATCACAGGTAATGTCATCCCACAGGGAAAGGGAAAAACCCTTGAGTCCTGACAGATCCAGAATTGGTAACACTCCACACCTTGCTCTTTCACTTTCACTTCCTCATCCTATTCCTTTTTGTCCATCACCTCTCACACATACTCTCTCTTGAGATTGCTTCCATCTATTGTTTGTATCAACATTCATACGCTTTTTGTACTGCTGCCCCAACTCTCTGGAATTCTATTCCAAAAAAGACATCCGTGACCTCTCATCATTACACAATTTCAAAAATCACCTTAAAACTTTTCACTTTTCTTTCGCTACTTGTTTCTGCTGATTCTATGTTTATGTACCACTATCTCAATTTATATTTATTTATTTTTTTTCTTTGTCATGTTTCTATGTCTTCAATTCATTGTATTGTTTGTCATGTTGTTATGTGATGCTTATTTGTACTTAACTGTAAAGCTATTACATATACTATTCTATACACAGTTTTTCAATATATAGTGATTTATATATATCTTTTAATTACTTCACTTTAAAGTTGCTAGATCTTCTCAAAATAAAATTATTGGGAGTATGTGCTTTAGTGTTGTTCTTACTTTTGGAGGGAGCGCGTAGGTTGGCAAGGATAATCTCGAGGAAATCGGCCTGCACACGGAGTACATAACTGGTCACAGTTCGATAGTCCAGAGATTTATTTGTGTAGATGATCCCGGTGCGGTTATTGACTCTGAATACACCTGCAAAACAAAAACTGATCAGAGAACAGTTCACAGTGACTTTTACACCAATAATGAGCGCTCAGGCAACTAGAAATTCATGGAATTATTTTTGCCCCTCTGCGCTTGTTCGTTCCAGTTTGTTCTACATATTATTCTAAATTCACGATGAATTTGACCAAATTTACTGAAGAACCTATTTGCATACAGGTTACTCACCTCCATCATTTCCACCCACTATAGAGTAAATAACGGTGGTGTTGACAGCTACGGCCAGAATCAATCCCACAGGCGTCCCGACAGGAGCGTTCTCACTCACCGGACTAAACCTGCACAAAACAGCAGAATTAAACCAGAGCAAATGACACATTTCATTTAGCATTTAAACAACACACAGCTGAAGGCAGTGGAGCACTGTCATTTCTAATGTGATGACGGTTTACTGTTATATATTGCATAAACATCAGGGCCCGTATTCATAAAGATTCTAAGAATCCTCTTAGAAAACTCTTAATTTAGCTTAAAAACTTTTACGTAGGAGTCTTAGCTTAAGAGCGATTCGGGACTGATCTGAGAGCAACTCTGAGTAAGGAAAAGACAAAAACTTTCATCTTAGTGAGGAGGCGGGGCTGACCCCGTTGCTATGTATGACACACTCTTTTGAAGACTGTGATTGGTTGGTTGTCCAAGAAGGGAAAAAAAGAGCAATTTTAAGTATAGAGTTTACTCACACATATACACACACACACACATTATATACATTATGTATATACATAAATCCTTTTTTACCATGCTGTTAATATCCTAAGCCTAAGGTATTTGATTGGCTTAGAATGCAAAAAAAAAAAAAAAAAAATCGTTCCACTCTTTCCAATTACACTGATTATGTCTATTTAAGTGGTGGTTTGAATGGTGGTTTTAATATAGCAAACATGGAATAAAAAACGAGAAAGATGAGAAAGCCCAACTGGACAGAAGAACAGTGTTTACTGTTAGCCCAAGTTAGTGGATGAACACAAGACCATCATTAAAGAAAAAAAATTGGGCCGGGTGTCACGGCACAAAGCAAGAAGCAAACGTTGGAGCTTATAGCGCAAATTATTAACGGTTCATTCCCCTGCTTGTGCGCATCAGGGAAGCCTGCTATATTCATTAATGCAGTTTTTTGAGCCTGCAAGGTGGCATAATAAGAGGTTCTGAAAGTGCTGTAACTGTTTGTGTGATCACTGTTTACAGAAGGTTGTGACAGACCCAAATCACTGCTGCTTTATTGCATTTTCCCATTTGCCAAATATCTTAATGTAGTGATTAGGCTACTTTCATTTCTGGCGTTATGGCATTGTGATGTGTCGGAGATATTAGCGTGTCTCTGATAAGATCAGGTCAGTAAACGTGATCCCTGCACGATATCACGTTTATATATATATATATACACACACACACACACACACACATATATATATATATATATATATATATATATATATGTATATATATATATATATATATGTGTGTGTGTGCACTCACCGGCCACTTTACTAGGTACACCTGTTCCAACTGCTCGTTAACACTTAATTTCTAAGCAGCCAATCACATGGCGGCAACTCAGTGCATTTAGGCATGTAGACATGGTCAAGACAATCTCCTGCAGTTCAAACTGAGCATCAGTATGGGGAAGAAAGGTGATTTGAGTGACTTTGAACGTGGCATGATTGTTGGTGCCAGAAGGGCTGGTCTGAGTATTTCAGAAACTGCTAATCTACTGGGATTTTCACGCACAACCATCTCTAGGGTTTACAGAGAATGGTCCGAAAAAAGAAAACATCCAGTGAGCGGCAGTTCTGTGGGCGGAAATGCCTTGTTGATGCCAGAGGTCAGAGGAGAATGGCCAGACTGGTTCGAGCTGATAGAAGGGCAACAGTGACTCAAATAACCACCCGTTACAACCAAGGTGGGCAGAAGAGCATCTCTGAACGCACAGTACGTCGAACTTTGAGGCAGATGGGCTACAGCAGCAGAAGACCACACCGGGTGCCACTCCTTTCAGCTAAGAACAGGAAACTGAGTCTACAATTTGCACAAGCTCATCGAAATTGGACAATAGAAGATTGGAAAAACGTTGCCTGGTCTGATGAGTCTCGATTTCTGCTGCGACATTCGGATGGTAGGGTCAGAATTTGGCGTCTACAACATGAAAGCATGGATCCATCCTGCCTTGTATCAACGGTTCAGGCTGGTGGTGGTGCTGTCATGGTGTGGGGAATATTTTCTTGGCACTCTTTGGGCCCCTTGGTACCAATTGAGCATCGTTGCAACGCCACAGCCTACCTGAGTATTGTTGCTGACCATGTCCATCCCTTTATGACCACAATGTTCCCAACTTCTGATGGCTACTTTCAGCAGGATAATGCGCCATGTCATAAAGCTGGAATCATCTCAGACTGGTTTCTTGAACATGACAATGAGTTTCGCTGTACTCAAATGGCCTCCACAGTCACCAGATCTCAATCCAATAGAGCATCTTTGGGATGTGGTGGAACGGGAGATCGCATCATGGATGTGCAGCCGACAAATCTGCGGCAACTGTGTGATGCCATCATGTCAATATGGACCAAACTCCCTGAGGAATGCTTCCAGCACCTTGTTGAATCTATGCCACGAAGAATTGAGGCAGTTCTGAAGGCAAAAGGGGGTCCAACCCGTTACTAGCATGGGGTACCTAATAAAGTGGCCGGTGAGTGTATATGTGTGTGTTGTGTGTGTGTGTGTATATATATATATATATATATATCGTCTATTGCAACACATTTCTTCTCCCTCTTCATCGTCTTTTCTGCCATTTTCTCCTCTGCTAAAGAAACTATTAAGCCTCTTAAAAGTCCTCATCCGTACTCCTAACAATTTTGACCTTAAGATCTCTTTTAAGGGTTAAGATTCTTTCTGAATTACTTTTTCCTTTACTAGGAATTTTTATTTAATATTAAGAGTAAACGCCCACATTTCTAAGAATTTTCTTAGAATCTTGTCACTGAGGAGCTACTTTTTGCATTAAGATTCTTTATGAATACGGGCCCAGATCAGTTTAACAGACCCTACAGCCCCACAAAAGATCTACAGAAAGAACAGAATGATTTAGCATTAAGAGGTGAAGATAGTTTAATTACTGCATTCAAAAGCAGCATATGAATCATGGGTCTAAAGAAAAATTGATTTCTAAATCTTTTGTCTAAGCTAGTGATTCTCAACTGAAAGGTCAAAGGTCTGTTCTGATAAAAATATGGCTAAACATGGAAAATGTTAAAATGATAAAGATAAAATGATAAACTACCATCAATAGTTGTGTTTGTACAACTAAAGACTTTTCATATCTTTTGAACACTCTCCATATCTTTTGTTATTGCTGTCAAAAGCTGAACATATTTTTTTTAATTGCTTTCTATACAATTAATTTAGGCTTACAGGTCTACAGACCTCCCAAATCGTATTGTATGGTCTTTGTTTGGTCCGATTTAGAGATTCTGACCATAATTCAATAATTTATTTTAGTGCCCTGCCCTAAATGTTCTCAGACCTTCTCGGGACTTTCTCAGGACTCCCAGTCCATTCACTTTCTCCTGCCAATATGTTTTCAGAATTTGATCTAATGCATTTCACAGGTGATGTCTTATCTAGAATCGACACTGGATCACTGATTTAAGTTTTTAATAAATCTTGTACTTTTACACTTGATAATGTTGCTCCACTTAAGCTTAGGATGACTAAGTGCATCTCCCAGCCTTGTTTAAACAATGATACTCACACTCTCGCAAGCTGAGCATAAGTGGAAATGAAGCGAGCTTCAGATCTCTTTTGACATCTTAAAGTTTTGCTAGGAAACTACCAGAGAGCTGTAAAATATGCTAAATACATGTTTTCAAATTTCTTACACGGTTTGGCCGATTCGTCCACAGGGAAACGCAGTATCAGGTCAAGGAAACCGAACATTTTTGGAAACCCCTGCCAGGGTGAGTATTATCTGAAATGCCGGTTGCAGTGTGGTCGTGTAGACAGTAAAACCAAAGTTTTTGCGCCGCTGACGGCTTCTGATTGGCTACACGTGTGCTTACGGATCAGGGTTATATCGCCGCCTGCTGGTGTTGAATGCTCTTGACAGCGTTTGATAGCGTGTTTTACATTGTCATATGGACAGAGGTTTTTTTTTTAAATGCAGGAGGAAAAACTCTGGTTATAAAAATACCTGTGTCCGTGTGGACAAGGCCTAAGTGTCACAAAGTCAGCCAAACTGACACAGCCCCAATCATCACCCAATAACCAGGACCCACCCACTCGTTCACAATCACCAGAGTACTGACTTCCTGCACTCCCTCATTAACACAGCCTACATATTCCCAGTTCACCATCTACTCATCTGGTCTTGTTCACAGCTACCACTGCGCACCGTTTAGACACCTTACCTGTCTACCTACCTGTGATTCGTCTCATAAGCTTCCAGTCTTCTGTCCGTCTTCGACCTGTCGCCCTGTTCCAAATCTCATGTCTTCTTGTTCACTAATTTCCTGCACAGAGAATCCACGTCAGTCTTCACCAGCTAAGTCACCCTCATCAGTTAACAAGTCACCATCATCTGGTTCCCACTGTTTCTCACCACTCTGCTCATTAAACACTGTTATCACTATCACACCTGTCTGTTTCCTTCTGTGTTTTGACAGAAGACCAGACCACACTGCAGAGTCCTACTAAAACAAGAAAAGAACCAGATCTGTTTGCCTATCAAGTGCAAGCAGTTGAATTGGAAAGTTTCATTAAGAAAGCTGTGCGCATCTCTCACCATCTTTCAGCACCTTTCAGCATCTGAACCCATGCCGGTCACTGCATATCACCTCACCAGAGCGGAGTGTCAAAGGAGACAATTACAACACTTGTGTTTATTGTGGGGAGAAGACCATGTAATGCCCAGTGGTGAGTACAATACTAGTTTCTCCCAAAAGTCGCACTACTCACTCGTACACCTGTCCAAATTCTTACCCAAAAATGTCTTCTACCAGCTCAAGCACTCATCGACTCGGGTCTGCAGGGAACTTCATCTCTCGTCAACCCTTCCAAAGACCTCCGGAGAAAACGCTGCTCCCAGGAACTAGCTATCCATTCTCGGCAAACTGCTGGGCTGTGGTCGCATTCATCACTTCTCCCCACAGTGATGCTCCATGTTGTCTGCCTGCATGAGAAGATCACCTCCATGGTGCTGGAGCAAGCGGTTGGCGACACATTTACTATGTCATCAGCAACGGGACTGCACCATTGATCTGCTGTCTGGGGCTACTCCACCGAAGGGTAAGGTATCCCCTTTGTCCATGCTGGAACAAAAGGCCATGAAGAAATACTTTCAGGAGGCTCTCAAACAATGTTTCATTTGACCATTGGCATCCCCTGCCACTTCCAGCTTCTTTGTGGCCAAGAAGGGCGGAGGCTTATGGCCGTGCATCGATAACTGGGCACTCAACTCTCAGACCATCAAATTCAGATTTCCTCTTCCTCTTGTCCCTGCATCCCTGTAACAGCTCTGTGGGGCTTGCATCTTCATCTTGCATGTGTATCAGCGGTGAGTACATCCACCGCTTCGTCATCTTCATCGCAACATCCTGATCTACTCCCAGAAACTGGCCGAAATTTGACCAAAGATTTACCCAGAATTACAGTCTCCTCAGCTCACTCCCAATCATGGTCGAGGTTGACACCTCTACCCCCGGGGTTGGAGCGGTACCATCCCAGCGGCAGGGTAAGCCTCCTCGACTCCAAGAAGTTGTCTTCGGCAGAGCAGAATTATGATATTGGTAATTGTGACCTGCTGGAGGGAGCTCACCACAATTTCAAAGTCATCCCAGATCACAGAAAATTGGGATATCTCAGAGAAGGCCAAGCAACTCAACCCAAGACTAGCCAGTTGGGCTCTGTTCTTCACACAGTTCGACTTCACCGTGACCAACCACCGGTACCAAGAATTGCAAGGCGGATGCCTTGACCCATCTGTATCATCCTGAACCCAACTCCAGTCCTCCAGAACCTGTTCTCCCTCCATCCATGGTAGTCAGTCTGATCCAATGGTCCCTCGAATGATCAACTCCTCCAAGCCACTCACATAGAACCTGCTCCA
This sequence comes from Hybognathus amarus, assembly GCA_030378365.1. Taxonomy (NCBI): domain Eukaryota; kingdom Metazoa; phylum Chordata; class Actinopteri; order Cypriniformes; family Leuciscidae; genus Hybognathus; species Hybognathus amarus. The sequence continues at coordinate 543,813 of JAQIUQ010002716.1, read as the reverse complement.
CGGGGAGGCCTGAGGGATGGTTGTATGTACCATCCTCATGTACTCAAACACCTCTCTGGACATCCAGCGAACCCTCTTGCTCCTTCAAGATCACTACTGGTGGCCTAACATGGCCCAGGATATCACCCGGTACATCAAGAGGGTGCCCAATTTGTGCCATCGCCAACACACAGAGGAAGTTAGTACCTCTGCCAATACCACAACGCCCCTGGTGTCATCTGGGTATAGACTTCCATGACCGTCTTTCCTCTGTCCAACCATCACAAATGTGTATTCGTCATCATAGACTGATTCTTCAAAGCCTGCAAACTCATCCCCATCAAGGGATGTTAGTGTTCAAAGCTGCAGAATTCCTCTTTCAGCAAGTTTTTTTTTTTTTTTTTTTTGCCATTATGGCCTTCTAGAAGACATTGTATCTGGACAGAGCCCCCCAGATTATCTCCCAGGTGTGGTAGGCCTTCTTCAAACTCCTCGGCGTCTCAGTAAGTCTATCTTCAGGGTTCCACCCACAGACAATTAAGCCAGACTGAGCGCAAGATCCAGGAGATCCTGTGGACATACTGCCACCAGAATCGGCTATCTCCCCTGGGCGGAGTGTACCCAGAGCTCCCTGCGTCAAACAACCACTGGGCTTACTCCATTCCAATGTGTCCTCGGCTATCAACCTCCTCTCTTCCCCTGGTCCAGAGAAACTTCAGAGGTTCCAGCTGTCAACCACTGGTTTGAGGAGAGTGAGAGGGTATGGGAGCTCATGTGCATCTCCAGCGGGCAGTGTGAAGACAACAACAACAGGCGGCAGTCAGAAGAGCTGAAGCCATCCAATACCAATGGGACAGAAGGTTTGTCTCCACCTGTGACATCAGTCTTTGCTAATTCTTTACTGAATCCTCATTATATAGGTTCCTTCACTGTGCAGAGGCAGGTGAACGAGGTCCCCTACAGGCTCAACCTTCCACCTCACTACCGTATCTCCCCTTCATTTCATGTTTCCCTCGTGAAACCCTTCACTGAACCTCTGTCCTCTTCTTCCACAGAAGCCATCATGGACAAAGTACCTCCTCCAAGTGTCGCTGATGAGGACCTAGTGTCCCAAGTCAATCCCATCCTCGGCTCATGGTGACGGAGTACCCATCTAGAGTACCTGATCACCTGGGAGGGGTATGGTCCAGATGAACGTTCATGGGTCTCTCGAGATGATGTCCTGTAGTTGCTAAGGACAATGTAAAATAAAGTTCTGCCACAAAATATTATATATTTTTCTGTGGCTTTTGAATAGATAACAGAATAGGGTTTGGAGTGGACAAAATATATTATGTTTTGAAATCTATTATGCTTTATATTTAGTAGGTTTCTTTGATCTTTAAAACTTTGGGTCAACTTGTGTTGTTTTTAAATGTGCCACATAAATAATGGCTGACTTGATGCTAATTCCTCTGTTAGAAGCTAGAGGAATCTTCCCATCCATGTCACCTGTGTTCACCTTGTCATTGTTCTTTACAATCTGTATTTAGTCTCCTTCTATTCAGTTAGTCTTTGTCGGTTCTTGTCTATGTTATGTAGCATCAATCTTACTTTGTTCATAGTTATGTGTAGTATGTGTGTTATCTTGTCTGTCATCCTGCCAGTATGTACCTGTGAGTAAAATTAAGTAAATCATTTGTATTGGAGCCTTTGGACTTCAACCTACACCATACCATGACACAGGGTTTGAATTTTTATTATTTTTTTTAAGAAATTGATACTTTTATTCAGCAAGGATACATTCAATTGAAAAGTGGATGCAAAGACTTTTAAATTGTTCTAAAGATTTACACTTCAAATAAATGCATAAATATTCAGGGCTGTCAAATGATTAATCATGATTAATCGCATTCAAAATAAAAGTTTTTGTTTACATAATATATGTGAGTGCATTGTGTATAATTATATATATATATATATATATATATATATATATATACACACACATGCTTGTATATATATTTAAGAAATGTTTCATGTATATACTGTATTTACATTTATATATAATTTATATTATATATAAATATAAATATTTTATATATACATTTTTTAAATATACATGAATGTGTATATATACAAAATAATTATACACAGTGCACACACATATATTATGTGAAAAACTTTTATTTTTGGATGTGATTAATAGTGATTAATCATTTGACAGCCCTAATTAAGCAGCACAACTGTTTTCAACATTAATAATATTAAAAAATGTTTCTTGAGCTGCAAACCAACATATTGCAAAGGAATAAATTACAAATAAAATACATTTTAATATATATATATATATATATATATATATATATATATATATATATATATATATATATATATATATATATATATATATATATATATATATATATATATATATATATATATATATATATATATATATATCAATAGAACAGATTTTAAAATCAAATAAAAATGTTGCTGCTTTTACAGTATTTTGGACCAAATAAATGCAGCCTTGCAGAGCAGAAGAGACTTAAAAAAAAAAAAAAACAAAGTTATACAAAACGGCAGAAAGTTAGGACTGTGGTGTGTTTTTGGTGTGAGGCAAAGCTCCAGTTGTTAAGTGTGACAAAAAAAGGAAAGTTTATCTGAATGAACTGTCACGGTTCTGGTTCCCTTACAGATGTTGGGAAAGTCTCTGTGCTTCCTCAAACAGAGAGAACCACACGCCAGCCATCAGAAGTGGGTGGGCATGACACTCTTGTCTCTTTTGTCCAACAGTCAAAATACAGCCATCATCGTGAGATCTCGACAAAGAGCTGCTGACTGTCTGGGTTTCTCTGCGCCATAAATGGGGTGAAGCGCTTTGCTCTGTCTCTGAGACAATAGGGCACTCCAGCAGTCAACTGCTACACTGACAGCGAGAAGCCGAGGTCACGCTGAAATCTCAGCGATGCTCAGTTTCATGCTGGTTACCATGGGGATCACAGAGGACAGAAATAGCCAGAAACTCAGCGCAGGAGTGAGAAAATACAAAGAGGAGCATCTTTTAATGAAAATGAGTTACTGCAACACTCTCTCACACAATAGCTCGTAGTTATCTTCAGCAACACATCTGTAACCTTCTCATTGTCATACTCTCATTATATTTACAGTCACACAATTGCACAATGCATTTAGCTCTACTACGTGTAAAGTGGGATTTTATGCAACTGCATGTTAACTTGTATGTTAACAGTTAAAGTGATGAGTCAAAACTTTAAATACACTTTTTGGCTTCTTATATACACTTTTATGTCTTGACCTACATGCCTACATGCCACGTCATTGGCTGATCACATATCACCTGTGTTGGGAGTAACGAATTACAAAAGTAATGCATTACAGTAGCATATTACTTTTTGCTGTAACGCAGTAGTGTAAGGCATTACCAATCAATTTTCAGTAATATTTTACTCGGTACATGTTCAGTAACGCTTCCGTTACAACACACTTTTAGCCCAAAATTGTATAGAAAAAAAAAAAGACCGCGAGACGGAATGAAAGATGCAAGTTATTACCTGTTCGTGGTAAGTCAAATAGCCACGTGCGGTGTCCAAGTTTGTAATTAAAGAAGACTATGAATGACAGCTTCTGATACATTTGTATAGCGATTTATTTCATTCATAATCTCAAGTCTAGTGAAGTTGTGTTTAGGGCATGTTTTACAGGAGTGCCGCGACCCACGAGATTTCGGCCTCTGTGCTCGCGCGCTGGCAAGTGGAAGAGACGCTAATGGGTAAAGATGGCCGAAGACTGTACATTCGTGAGATGCAGAGCCGGATGTAACATAAGGGCTAGGAGCGGCGGAATTTGGGGGCCCGTGATTGGCTGGAGAAAATGAGATTGTCAAATCAGATTTGTGTATAAAAAAATAACAAGAAGTTATTGGAAAATGTGCCTGACTGACATAATTCACCGCCGAATCAAAATAACTCTACAATTTGCGCCAGAAAGGGACGCAAAAATTCCTAAACTAACGAGAATACTTTGGTTCACCTTCATCCGTGTCCGTGGAAAGAGTGCAGCGGCAGCAGCCCGTTATCTTCACGCTCCTGCATCATCACCGAATCGTCGAAGAAGGTAAGCAAGAAGCAGCTGAAGTTAATGAGCACTATTTGGATGGTAATTGTTTCTCGTGGAGTCATAAGGTATTTTCAAATGTTTATAGGGGCTAGTCGTCGATGATTTATTGCAGCCTGAATCTAGAATGTCAGTGTTTTTTTCTCAGTAACACTAGACAAGCCAGCAGTAGAAACACCCACCAATAATTTAACCACTTTCAACCTCCATTAATAAAATCAAGGAGTGAATGAACAGTTTATAAGAGCAAATTAAAGCAGTAATACTAATAACCCTGCTTCAACAATCAATGACAAAAAAAAAAAATCAAGTGAAAGTCAATTCTTCATTCTTCAATTTGACACTGAATGATTATGGTTATTATGAGACCAGGTATGTGAGTGTTTGGCAATTTAAACTTGTTATGATCTCTCTGACAGTGTCCTCTGTGAACTGTTAGAAATCTGTCCACACAAAGATAATATTTTCTGAAAATGCATGTACAACATATCATCAACTTAATGACTGGATTAAAACAAGTGCAAAATGTACTCTCATCTACCCAAAGGAATGCTAATTTTGACTTTAGACATTCAGAGCTGTTTTATGTCTGGTATCATAAGCAGTTCATCGCATGAACTGTGCTAATTATGTAAGGAATAATGTACAATCAGCCGGTCATTACTGAAAAATAAAACCTAACAGGGAATATCAGACCCCAGCATGGAGCGGAGCAGAATAAAGAGAGCTGTGCACATAACAAAAGTTATGATGTTCAGCTATAATCTTCAAGATGCTCATAATGGGCATTCAGAAACACTGGACCAGGTAAAATCAAATGATAATGTGTCTGTACATCTGCCCAAAAACAAAGCTTGTAAACTTCTCCCAATATGGGTAGCTGTATTACTTCTTAAAGGGGGGGGGGGGGGGGTTGACTGCGATTTCACTTTTTTCATTTTAAATAGTGTGTAATGTTGCTGTTGGTGCATGAACAGTATCTGCAAAGTTGCAGCGCTGAAAGTTCAGTGTAAGCAGAGATATCGTCTTTTAAAAATCAGGAAGTATAATTGCCTACAAAAACGACTCGCTTGGGACTACAGCTGGGTTATGGTACATCACTAACCCACACATTTGCATTAACCCTCCTCCGGAATATGCAGAAAATGGCATTCGCAATGCGAATATGTCTGAGGCACGTCGACTCGTCGAGTGTGTTGTTCACGCAGCTGTCAGGTCTTCTGTGTTCGGGCTTCCCATGGATGCTATTCTTCCTCAACAATGGATACAATGATGTTTGATTATGTTCCAGAAAATGACGATCGTAATCTCAGCGAGTTCAACACCGGATTCAACAAGAAATTGTAACTAAAACATGAAGCAGTTCCGACTTTAAAACAAGAGGCAGCAGTGTTGGGCCACAACATGTAATTAGGCTAAGACTTCATCATTTTAAATGTATTTGCATGTATAATTCAAGACGTAGCCTTGTGTTTTATTTTTTTCAAATGCCAGCGCTGGCTTTATAGCCACTACTAGTTAGACTATGCTATTTTGTGTCTACGACAAATGCGTACAAACATTATGGACCTGAATTTTCTATAAGTACTAATGTTTTAAACGTATTTTTCATGTATATATGCTTAATGACGTTATTTTCGATTTGATCAAGAACGTAAACATATGCCAACACTGTTTGAGTATCACATTAGTAGCCAGTCAGTTGCTATTGTTGCCAGTCAGATGCTATTGTGTAAAACAAATGTGTATAAAGTTAAAAAATTTAGCAAATTATCATTCAGAAACCTTTATTAAGAGCCGTGTGTGGTTCTGTTTGACTCTCTTCATCGTGGCTTTCTCGGTCTGATTATGCCTGAAACTGATACTGCAGTTCGACACATTTTACATCTGGACCGGAGCTTATGACATGCCCGTAAAGGTAATGGGCATTAATCTTCCGGACAACGTGAGCGACAGTTTAGCCAATCACAACACACCGGCCCAAACTAACCAATCTGAGCTCACCACGTGATTCTGAGGGAGTGTTTTCATAGAATCAGGAAGTGAACTGCTCGTTCAGGGGACAGAGGAGAGCGCGGCTGACAAAAAAGGTGAAGTTTTATGAAAAATAAGACTTTTAAAAAAAGAAAAACCACAAATACATGTTATATTGCACCCCATAAACACAATCATGCAAAGAAAAAAAAGCAGTCAACCCCCCACCCTTTAAATTAGAAGGAAGTAGGCCTATCTATTACTCTTTCTCCACCATTGTCAGAATTTTCCAGCAATTCCGTGTTTTCACTGTTATACTTTAGGAGGCGCTTTTTACGCATCTTCTGAAAGAGTACAAATCTCTGGATCAAAACACAAGCGAAGAAACAGAAACAAGCGATAGAAGCATTGCTTAGTTACGTACATGTGAACTAATGATCATCAAACATTAACCAGCATATAGCTTACATCAAAACTGCCGAATGATACAGATTGAAATGTTGAACCCGCAGGAAGAGGTAAAGGTGCAAGCGCTGGGGTGCTTGATGGATTCGAATCCACTCAATCTACTCAATCTATATTTTGATTATCATTCTGAATCAGATCCGATGAAGTCTTAGACAAAAAAACATTGTCAGAAAAAGTTCTCTCAGTGTTTTGTATTATTGTAATCTTTGCATGCAATTAAATCTAAAATTAAATAACCCCTAAATACAGTGGTGATAACTCTCACACACCCAACTTTAGAGCAAAAGAGGAAACAATCGTATAAATTTGAGCAAAAGTTCAGTTGGCCTGTAGCAATAAATAATACAAGAGAAATTAAGAAATGTATACAGACTTTTCTTTCTTTTCTTTGTTTCTTTAGGCTGAATAAAGAGTTTAGATTTTCTTTGTTCTCCTTCCCTTCAGCTCACACACCCACAGACATGCAAATACAAAAAATAAAAATAATAATAATAATAATTATGAATTCCCCCCAAAATAAACATGTTCAGGTCACATTTCACCCTTAAAACAAAAGAAAATAATGAGTAAAATAAATATTTTGCATAAAAAATAAAAATAAAAAAACTTTTCCATTTTATTGACTGTAAAACAGAATTTTTGTGTATTAAAGGGGTGATGAACTGAGAAATCAAATTTTCCTTGAGCTTTTGACATCTAAGAGGTCATCATATTATAAGAATATCCTGTAAGTTTCTGAACTGAAAACGACCTTGTTAGTCCAATAAATGCTTTTATTGACACCAGCCTCAACAAACGTCTCGTTTTTGAAAGTGTGGAAGTATGACGTCAATGACGCTAAAACCCCACCTGCTCATCAACGCCTACTTCAACACGGCCGGTTTAGCCCCGCCCACCGATTCGCGCATTCACGCATAGGTAAACAAAAGCAAACCTCGTGATGACAAACCGGAGCGAGCTACCAGCAATAAACATTCCGTTGACAAAATGTTGTGCCGTGCCTGGCTGTGGAAGAAGACAGTGCTGCACAAGCTTCCTCTGGATTCCAATATTAGGAATGCCTGGTTAAAATTTGTTTTTAATGAGGTTCCAGCAGATGAGTGTAAAACATTATCCGTATGTTCGCTTCATTTCACCGAGGATTGTTTTGTGAACAAGACACAGTTCGAGGCTGGATTTGCAGACCGATTAAGAGAAAAGAACGGTGATGTGCCGTCTATATTGGATCTGACAGGAATTGTGCACACACGGACTCTGGGTCGAACATGTATGGGCGAATCCGGTTGCCATTTGACAACATTGGACGTTTTCCCCACGTGCACCGACGGTTGAGTTAAACTCATTATAATATAAGAGGGAGAAATGAAGACGACACAGATATGCATTTTGTGTATGACCTAGAAGTATTTATTCAGCAATCGGCAGTTAAAGTTAATCTGTACGAAACATCGTTGTTGTACGGAACATGATTAGTCTACGTTACCTTCTATATTGGATCCAACAGGAGTGGTGCAACACACTTATGTGAGTAATATTTTTATTTTAGAAATAATAATCTACTCGGCTAGCATTGCATTGTTACAGATTGTTTGATATCTATTAATTATGTGTATGTGTCTACAAGTATCCGTTGTATTCGAGGTGCTGTTGGTTCATTGTCCTGTGATTCGGGATCGGGCTCTGGGTCAAACATGTATGGGCGAATCATTCCGGTTGCCATTTTACAACAGTGGTTTTCAAAACAAAATTTCCCCACGTGCACCGACCGAAACCAACAACAGAGTTGAAGCTCATTATAATATGCAAAACTGTTATCCACTCACAGCAGTGGGCGTTTACTTCCTAGTCTTCAATGAGAAACGCCCATAAAATCCGAGCATTTTTCAAGTAGGCTGAAAACTAGGGAAGAAAATAGCCCATAACTTATTCATTTTTATGTTTTTGAATGTAAAAACCAAGCGAACGTAATAAGTTGACCTCAGACAACAAAACAAAAACATTTAAAAAGCCAGTTCATGACCTCTTTAAATTAATTGTACATCTATAACATTTACAACCATGGTATACTTTAAAATATCTAAATAATATGCTTTTTTCAAGGAATGAGAATAAGATAATTTTGCATAACGATGAGATATGGGAGAGATTTGTTTCATTGGCAAAAAAAAAAAAAGTTAAAGGGCAATTCCACCTCTGGAAAGATGAATGTGTATTTAAAATGGGTCATTTATGTAGAAGAAATGTGAAATTATTTTTTAATTGGAGCTTTCAGACTGAGAAAAGACAGAAAATGTATTTTTGGCTTATGTGAATGAAAAACATCAACTCCCAGAATTCATTTGCTTCGCTGCCCTAGGAGGCCACGCCTACCGCTAACCTCGCAGTATGTAAACAACAGTCTACTAGTGATTCTCCGTGATGAGTCTGTCCGAAAATGTGTTTCGAGATCGCCCAAAATGTCCGCGATTCGGCTTTTGCGTTCTACAGTCGTCATTCATCATGTTTACTGTGGCAAGCGGAACGAGTGCGAGCTGTGTGTATAACGGCGCGAGACGAGCCAGGTTTACTGTGTCGAACCGGGATGAGTGCCGGCTGTCTGGATGACGGCGCGAGGCCGGTGGCGTGATTACCGATGAGCGGCACCTAAGGCGTAAGTTACCGGTCTCGTATCTCTCACGGAGGAGCAGGAATTTTCTTAGCAATGTTAAAACGCATCAACCGATCACTTGTTTGGCGTTCATGTAAACACAACAGTCAGATTCACCAATCATAAGGAATTGAGTTAGATTGAAACAAAAGCTGTAACTTACATGTAAACAATGAATGGCGACTTCAGAAATTAAAAGCTGAATCCCAGACATTGACGGCCGGACATGTCCAGGAAAAAGAGGACGGTAACCCCTACTACTCAGCTTTCTCCACAGAACAAGAGCCTGCTAGCTTCAGCGTCCAAAAAAGATGTGTAATGTTAATCCTAATCCTCCATAACGCATCCGTCAGCGTATTCAGTAGTTTCGTCCACATTTTCAAAACGTTTCTGCCAGTGAAATCAAACGCATTGGCACTGATCTGTGATAGGTCTGTTAGCGCAATAGGTCCAACCCCCTATTGGCGGGTTTGAAAGGGTGGGGACTCGGGCTTGTAGTTTTTTACTGAAATCGCCCTCTCTTACACTTCCGCCAACAATGACGTAAAATGACGATTTTTGCGTCATTGTTGGAGGAAGTGAAAAAGGTAAATAGCAGATTTCTCTCGTCATCAGGGGAAAATGATAAAGTGTTGCATGACCATTCAATAGTATAACTGGGTTTCTAACAATGGAAAGCTTAATGCAAATGGGTGGAGTTGCCCTTTAATCATGCTGAAAATATATATATTTTTTGTCTTCATGCAAAACATAATTTATAACTTTGTTTTAGGGTGAAATATGACCCAGACATGTTCTTGACAGCTTTTATGAGATCCATCCAGGGTGTTTGAAAGCATAGAGGTGTCAATGTGACAGAAGCCCTGGGCAAAGCACACAATGATGAAGACAAGACGTGACAACAGAAGACAACTTCTCTGCAGTACAAACTTGTGTGTGTGTGTCACTTGTTGGTAAACATAAATGTTAATCCAACCTCGAGATATGTGTCCTCAGAGATGTTAGTTGGTACAAATACCCGCCAAAATATTCATCCCTGTATATTCCTGACAGATCTAAGCCGAGCCGTGATGAAAAATGTAGTGTGAATATTTGAATGATCAAATCTGGCTACAGTTATAAACATCAAACAGTCGAATAACTGAATTTGATCAACAATATATGATAGGTCTATATCCAAAACAGCACTTTTCCCCACATTGTTTAAAAAATACTGAATGTGTGTGAGAGATTCATAAGTCTTCATTTACACCGTTTTAATCAGATCTCCAGAGTGTTCCAGCTGCAGTCCACAGCCTAATGAGGTCTACAGAGAAACACTGCATGCTCTCTATAGCTCATGCCATTAGAGCTTCCTGTGAAGTGTTCTCTCTGGCCCACTGCTTCAGTTGAGTCAACACACAGACCCCTTTAAACGCCAAGCTCACTCGGAATGGACTTCAGACTGCATAACATTACAGTTGAATGGGCTAAAAAACTCAAACCCCAATGCTGGAAAGAGACAGAATACAACTTTATTATCTTCTCAAGTCATTTCTACAAAAACCCCTTTTTGGAGAACATAGAAAAAAAATACTAGAAAATACTACCCCTGTAACCAATCCCCTCAAGATGCAGAGCAGGGCTTTTCCACAGGGAGCACAAGAACATCTTTAAAGGGGTCATGAACTGGCTTTTTAAATTTTATATTGTTGTCTGAGGTCAACTTATGACTTTCGCTTGGTTTTTGCATGCATCAAAATGAATAAGTAATGGGCTAATTTGTAGCCTAGTTTTGAGCCTAACTGAAAACGTTTGGTTTTTATGGGCGTCTCGCACTGAAGACTTGGAAGTAAACGCCCACTGCTGTGAGTGGATAACAGTTTTGCATATTATAATGAGTTTAACTCACTCGTCAATGCACTTTGGGGAAATTGTTTTGAAAACGTCCAATGTTGTAAAATGACAACCGGAATGATTCGTCTATACATGTTCAACCCAGAGTCCGTGTGTTGCTCAATTCCTGTCAGATCCAATATACACGGGACAGCACCGTTCTTTACTCTTAATCGGTCTGCAAATTCAGTCTTGTTTAGCAGGCAGCATTTACTACAGTTGACCGAGCAGATCAGGTAGTCTGAGCTGGTGTGAGTGAGTGGAGGCGGGGACTATCTTGCATTTTCATGGATCCGTATAGACTTAATGAAGCAGGGGTGTAGAGTTACATTCAGAGCTATTTTAAGGCATGACAAATTATTTTCACAGAAAAGAATTGATTATCAAAGTGTATATATATATATGAAGAGTTCAGATGCAAAAGCCTCTAAATGCCATTTGAAATTCTCTTCTAAAATGACCATTTTTATCAAGCTTGTATATTTAAGTTCAGTAATTTAACTTAAATGACAATTAATAGGTAATCTTCATTGCAATTTAAGTGAAATTATTGAACTTAAATATACAAGCTTGATAAAAATGATAATTTTAGAAGAAAATTTCAAATGGCACTTCATATATACACTACCGGTCAAAAGTTTAAGATCGGCAAGATTTTTTATGTTTTTAAAAGAAGTCTCTTCTGCTCACCAAGGCTGCAATTTTCTGATAAAAAATACACAAAAAACACAGAAATATTGTGAAATATTATGACAATTTAAAATGACTTTTTTATGTTAATATATATTAAAATGTAATTTAATCCTCTGAAAAAAGCTGAATTTTCAGCATCATTACTCCAGTCTTCAGTGTCACATGATCCTTCACAAATCACTCTAATATGATGATTTTATGCTCCAAAAACATGTATGATTATTATCCATGTTGAAAACAGTTTTTTACATTTTTATTTCAGGATTCTTTGATGAATAGAAAGTTCAAAAGAACAGCATTTGTTTAATTAGAATCTTTTCTAACATTATAAATGTCTTTACTGTAACTTTTGATCAATGTAACTCATCCTTGATGAATAGAAGTATTGATTTCTTATTTTCCCCCAAAATAAAATACAAATTCTTACTGACCCCAAACTTTTTAAATGGTAGTGTTTAATGTAACAAAAGCTTTCCATTTCAGATAAAAGCTGTTCTTTTGAACTTTCTATTCATCAAAGAATCCTGAAATAAAAATGTAAAAAAAACTGTTTTCAACATGGATAATAATCAAACATGTTTTTGGAGCATAAAATCATCATATTAGAGTGATTTGTGAAGGATCATGTGACACTGAAGACTGGAGTAATGATGCTGAATATTCAGCTTTTTTTCCAGAGGATTAAATTACATTTTAATATATATTAACATAAAAAAGTAATTTTAAATTGTCATAATATTTCACAATATTACTGTGTTTTTTGTGTATTTTTTATCAAAAAATGGCAGCCTTGGTGAGCAGAAGAGACTTCTTTTAAAAACATAAAAAATCTTACCGAATCTTAAACTTTTGAACCGGTAGTGTATATATATATATTTTTTGATAGGTAGGTAGGTCACTTATGCTGCAATTATTTGATAAAAACAGTAATATTGTAAAATATAATTACAATGTAACATAACTGTTATCTATTTAAATATGTAGCTAATATATTCCTGTAATGTCAGGTGAATTTTCAGCATTATAAATCCAGTCTACAGTGTCACATAATCCTTCAAAAATCTTTCTAATACGCTGATTTTCATAATTATTTATAAATAAAAGTTAACTTATTTATTTTGCATTGACCTGAAATATTCTTATTTTACGCATCAAAAGCAGATATAATTGAATTGGCATGATGTCAGTTCATTTATTGTTCATTTACACAAATGAACTGTTGAAGGTCTTTGGGCTATACATCCAGCTATGCTAATGAGAATGGCACACTGGCCCGTTATGCACTAGAGTTTAGCTCATTTTCAGGAGCCAGCTGTGATGTATCAATCTTACCGATGAATGGCCATCTCTCAGTCTGAAGCCTAAAATAGACTGCCTTTTTATTCGTAATTGCTATGGAAACTGCTGGTGTGAGAACATCAGTATGGACTCTTAGATGAAGGCAATACTTTAAAGATCCTGACCTCAGAAACAAACGTTCACAACACGGAAGAGTTGCTGCTCCTCACAGTGGAAGAAAAGTACCAAACCATCTGAGAGAAGGAGCAAACAGCCATCACAAAGCTTCATGAAAGAATCCTGAATGACCAGGATTTAAGTTGGACACATCAATAATGACAGTCACACTAAATCTCACAGAGAAACAGGTAAAATCCCAGAAGATTGTCTGCTAGAACAAACAAGACAACTCAATGCTGTAATTGCCGCCCAAGTCACCACTACAAAGTACCGCATAAAATGCGTGAATACATAGAAAAGGCCCATTTTTAGGGGTCTAAATACTTTCTGAAGGCATTGGATGTTTTTCTCCAGTGGTATTCAAGTGGCGGACCTGTTTGGTTCCATCCGGACTGCTGGACATATTTGCGTCAATCTACCGTTTCTACAGTTTAAAGTGAGCTAAAACAACAGACCGGTACACACCATAAGCGATTAGGGTATTTACGGTAATGCTCTTACTGTGCTACATTCTCTAATATTTTATCTGGACCCAAACTCGCTTCATTCAAGCCTTTTCCATTCTGTGTGCGGTGATTCTCTCTTCCGCTAAAGACGTAAAGCGCCACATTAAGAGCTACAGATGACAAAGTTATTTTAACAACAGAAGATGAAACACGGTGAGCAGCAAAATAGACCTTATTCGATCTGCGTCATCAGTGTTTGCGCGCCATTTTGTTGACATAGAAACCACAGAAACTGTCAGTCTGTCAATGGACAAGCGAGGTAGCGTCGGGATTATCCATGATATTATCACTGTTTTTTTGTTTTTTTTAAACAGCGTGATGATGTTGTGTAATACACGGCTGTTCTAACAACAGCAATAAGAACTTCAGAGTTAGTTTTTATGCGATAAGATACCGACTGTCAGAAAACGTGAAGGGAAGGAGACAGGGTTGAGACAGCGCAGGAGAGGCTAGCTAGGATAAATAGGCTAAACTTTCAGCCAACTCCCCACAGAAAAGTCTGTTCCTATCATTTTACCTATCAGTATACTGTACAGAAGCAGGACGCAAGTGCTTTAAATATGCTGTGTTTGCAGTGCATAACTTCCGCAGCTGTAATGTTACCACAAACACCCCGGTACTCACTATTTTTATTATCACATACTCATTATTTCAACAACGTAAGCCAGTTATTCAATGCATTACTTCTATATATTAAGTTGCTCAAACAAGTGATCAAATATGTAACCATGTACTTATATTAAAATCTCAAACATTTTAAATGAAAACTTAAAATTGACAAAAACAAACGACTCTCATGCCTTTTCTTTTGCACTTACGTTTTAATACAAAAAATCTTGCATGTCACAAAGCACTTGTTTTCCGTTTTTCCACCTCCACGAATGAGACGAGTGTTCGTTCATGTTGCCTTGTTGAGGTAAATTGTAGTTTGCACGTTATACGGATACTGTATGATTGAGATCGTTACTAAATATCCGGATAAGTTACGGCTGGCAATAAGGATGGATCTTTACTTAATGCTATTACACTGTAAAAAAAAAAATGATTTTTTGGTGAAGTAAATACTAGTGAAAAAAAACAATGTAATTTACTTGGAAAAAGTTAGTTCAGGCAAGAATAAAAAAATAAAACGAAGTAAATTCCATATCAGTACTTAATTCAAGCGAGTAGAAATGAAAAATATAGTAAATATAAACTCAATAAAATTAAGTAAAAATTACTCAACTTTTCTGATACTGGGGTTCCCATCATGCACTGGACCTTGCATAATTAATGAGGCTAATTTTTCACTGGTTTCCAGCTGTATTTACACTGTTTTATCATTGATTTTTGTTGTCAGTATTAGTAACTTGCCATTTTGTGACATTTCGAGTACATTTTTTGCTCAAAATGACATTCAAACACAAAAACGACCCATCAAATGTTACCGCCATTGTGTATTGTCTACCAAGTATTGAGGTGTTTGCATTCACATGATGTTTAACATCTGACATGATGTAATATAAATTACTTAGATGATCTAAGTAAAGCACATACTATAAATGACTAATAAAATTCAAGATTATTGTTTTTGTGAAATGTAATACAAAGGCAAAGGAAATCGATATTAATCAACCTTTTACTAGCCGAGTTAAAATTACTTATTTTTTGTAAAGTTTACTTAATTCCATATTCCAAGTAAATTTAACTTAAAGATTTCTAATTAAAGCTACTGATGAATATGTTTAGGTTTTTACTTGGCAAATCTTTGTAAATTTACTAGCATTTTCTGAGTGAGATAGTTTAGCAAGCATTTTTCAAGTAAATCCTACTCCAAATTTTTTACTGTGTATTTAATTTTGATGTGGGTCCACACACCAATCAAGCTTATCTTATCTCTGATACTCGACGAGATGAAGCTCCCCCTCAACTCAAATCTGCGCGCTGCTAAGGGAAGCAGGACAGATGTCATGTCAACAATATGGCTGCGGTTAGCTACTTCCGGTATTTGCGAATAAGGTCTATAGATACTTTTGCTAAAATGTTGAAGAAATGATATTGCAACAAACACAAATATTTGCATCTGTCATAGAGCTGACTCTTGTGACAAGTTAACACCTGGCGCCTTAAGACGTTTCTCACAACTTTATTTCTGCCGCATGAGAGAAGGAAAGGCTAAACACAAACAGTGAGAGAAAGTCAAAGAAATTAATAAAATGATTGACAGGTAAAAGCAGGAGTTTTTACCTGGTGAAAGTATACAGACATAGATTATGCTGTCCAAGGTATGGCAATATCCAGTATGAGGTCACTGAGGAACAGAGAACCTCTGTATTTTTCCGAGTTGCAGATAAAGGTTGCAAAATAATTACCTAATATAATATAATATAACATAATAATATATAATATAATATAAAAACGGACTGAGAGTGATCTTTCTTTAAAAACTAAAGGTAGACGATTCAAAAAATGGGAAAACGTTTGGGAAAGTGTGAAGAAAAGTTTCACAACTCAAACTGGTTAAAAATCTAGTCAGTTGACCCAAGGTATCAGACAAAATAAAAATGTTTCAAGACAAATTGATCCAGAAGTTAAAAGGTAAAATATTTTAATGAAAGTTTGTGACATTATGATTTCATTGTTTTACTAACAGCTTGCACCAGCGCAATCCCTCTTTTGGCATTAAAAAAACTACAGTCAGGATTTGACTAAAGACACGCAGTGAAAAATTAGCGATGAAAAGGCATGGACAGTGATATTTTGTGGCTGACCTTATTGCATGTGCATTTGAAGAGATTTCCCTTTCAGATGCAAAATGTATGTTAAGAGTGCATTTAAATAAATCAAGCAAGGTGATTTACAAAGAATTGTGCTTGTCAATTTACTGGTGTCTGCGCCATTATTTAATGGCTGAAAAAGCCTGTCTTAAACCAGATGCTAATTCGCACTGCTCTTGGTAGATGTAGCTCACGCGTAGAACTCTCCACTCCCATTCGGCGCTTTTTTGGAATTGTGCTCTCATGCTAATTTGCCCTGTTTAGTAAATCTGGCCCTTTGTGTCTTTATTAATCAAAATCAAAAAACTTCTCTAACATGAAATTTTAAAGCCCCTGTCATGCTAATCCAGACTCTTCAACGTCCACATTACTGACAAGCTGCCGACGTACCCTTTGGACACAACAGCGTTTGAGAACTGTAGACCAGCTCCATAGTCATAGTCAACCTGCCTGCAATTCTAGTCACATTCACAGATAACACTCATTACTCATGCAGAGATTTCAGAATCAGCCTGCAGGGAATATGTGCTAAACTAATTCTGACTCACAGAGCTCAAAGAGAACATGTCATAAATAAGTAAATGTCTGTTCCTTTGCTCTCTACAGACAACGGCACCCACCTGTACTCTTCCTCAGTGAAGATGGGAATCCTGGAGGGCTGAAGCACAGTGATTTCCACTATGGTTCTGTTCATCTTCACCGGCTCTCCGTCGTCATAGGCGAATGACCACCAGCTATGAGAAAATTAAAAAACATCTAAACATAAAAGAATAAAACTTTTGCCTGACACATTATTATCAGCTTTCATTTGCCAAAGACTGCCCAAGAAAGCGTCTCGCCAACATGTAAAGCAACCAAACGCAGTTTGTCATGTTCCCAGTCACGTTTAGGGGCGTGAAAATGCAATGTCAATGTCCCTACGATAAAAGACCAGCGTGCAGCTAACAAATTATTAATTCAAGAACGTTGCACAATGGCGCTGCAAGCATCACATACTTTTGAAAATCCAGTGTTTAGTTGATCCTGAAAAGTGCTTATTTTTCATACACTCTTAGAAAAAAGAACGGTTCATTGGGGTTCTATATATAAAGCATAGGGTTCTTTACTCAGCTCCAAATAACATTTTATGCTAAAAACAGTTCTATGGTGACAAGAAAGAACCCTTTTGGCACAAAGGTTCTTTATAGGCTATTATTCATTCATATATTACATTATCCTACAGCATTTTGTAGTTGTAATTAAATTATTGTTTATTTAACTGTTGTAGAAACTTAATTTCACATTTTAATCATGCTGATTTTTGGAGGAGAAAAGCTGAAATGGCACTCTTCGTGTGATGTTGATAAACTACATAAACTTATATAAATATATACAAATGATGATAATGAATGAACCCAAAAGGTTCCATATAAAACCTTTTTCCTGGTTACAAACAGGCCTAAATGGTTCTTGTTATTGAACCCTTAAAAAGGGTTCTGTATAGAACATTTTAGGGATTCCAAATACATAGCGCTGATAGAACCTTTTAAGGTTCTATATAGAACCTTTTCTTCTAATACCCCTTTTCCACCAAAAAAGAACTGGTTCGGAACTGGAGCTGGTTCAAAGTTGGTTCGGAGTTGGTTCAACTTGCGAACCGCTTCAGAACCTATTTGTTTTTCCACTGACTAGAGCGCCCGGAGAACAACGTCATTACATCACTGTGTACGTCGTCATACGATCTGAGAAACGCTTGCAAGTATAGTAGGTGGACAACCAGAATGTCGCTTACCGCCGCGGCAAAAATAAACCAGTCGTATTTCAAAGTCGGTTGCGAAATGACCACCAGGTGGTGCAAAGGGTTCGTCTATTCTGTGTATGTGCAGTAATGGTCCAGTGGCAGAATTTTAACCAAGCGTGTCGGAGTTTCTGAGTTCTTATGGAAGCTTGTTTCCGCCACTGAATAAAAAAAATAAAATAAATAATTGTGACTTTTTATCTAACAATTCTGACTTTTTTCTCAGAATTGCGAGTTTATATCTCGCAATTCTGACTTTATTTCTAGAATTGCGAGATAAAAAGTCAGAATTGCTGGATATAAAGTCGCAATTGCGAGTTATAAAGTCCGAATCTGTGAGATATTAAGTCAGAATTGCGAGTTATAAAGTCAGAATTGCGAGTTATAAAGTCAAGAATTGCGTAATATAAAGTCGCAATTGCGTGTTATAAAGTCAGAATTGTGAGATATAAAGTCAGAATTGCGTGATACAAAATCAGAATTGAAATATAAAGTCAGAATTGCATGATATAAAGTCAGAATTGTGAGATATAAAGTCAGAATTGCGTGATATAAAGTCAGAATTGCGTGATATAAAGTCGCAATTCTGAGAAAAAAAGACAGAAGTGCGACTTTTCTATCTCACAATTCTGACTTTTTCTCACAATTGCGAGTTTACATCTCGCAATTCTGACTTTATAACACATACTTGCGAGTTTATATGTCGAAATTCTGACATCTTTTCTCAGAATTGTGAGATATAAACTCGCAATTGCGACTTATCAGGCCAATTCTAAGGGAAAAAAAGACTAACTTTTTCCCCTCAGAATAATTCATATCTTGCAATTCTGACTTTATATCTCAGCAATTCTGACTTTATATCATGCATTTCTGACTTTATAACACGCAGATTACGACTTTATATCTCGCAATTCTTGACTTTATATCTCTCAATTCTGACTTTATAACTCGCAATTCTGACTTTATATCTTGCAATTCTGACTTTATGATCTCGCAATTCTGACTTTATATCACGCAATTCTGACTTTATAACTCGCAATTCCTGACTTTATATCTCGCAATTTTGACTTTATATCACGCAATTCTGACTTTATATCACGCAATTCCTGACTTTATATCACGTAATTTTGACTTTATAACTCGCAATTGCGCCTTTATATCACGCAATTCTGACTTTCCATCTCGCAATTCTGAGAAATAATGTCAGAATTGTGAGATATAAAGTCGCAATTGTGAGAAAAAAAGTCAGAATTGTGAGATAAAAAGTCGCAATTACCTTATATATTTTTCATTCTATGGCGGAAACAAGCTTCCATAAGTTCCAATCCGCACTTGTATAGTTTTTTCCCCCTCATCAAAACCGTATGTCTGCTGTTTATTTGTCAGTAAAGAGTGATCTACCACCACATACCGAACCCTCACGTTACATGTGTATACTACCACTGAAAAACATTCTCGGTTCTGATGAGGGTAAAAAAAATAAAAAAAATGTACGGGTGCGGATTAGAACCCAGAGGAGCAGGGACACGTTGTGTGTAGCCTATTTTGATTTGTGATTTCACCGGAACGAATGAAACCACCACAACGGATTGCAGCGTGCGTCCGAGTGAACTCAACACATTTCAGCGCTAGATCGCCTCTAATTTAACAAACGAATGAAACGAATGCTGTTAGCTAAGATTTCAAAAGTGGACCCTGGCAAAAGTGGTCGGGACATGTCCCACCCGTCCCCAAGTATAGCGGCTACAGTGTTAACCTTGAATTTATATGCGACCTTGGCTCTCAATGAGAAGTGGCAAATTATGTCGGACACTTTAGTAATAAACAGTTAATAAACTCAATAATAAACAGCTACCTATTTAAGTTAAGAACGGTAAAACATTAAAGTTGTCAGATAACAGCATGTAACGAGGTTTGATCTTCGCGTCTGAGGTTGAAGATGATGCGATGACCACACAGCTATCGTTAGACTGCTAATGTTTTATTGTCTTATACGATTGTAAAGCCTCATTGATGTAGCCTAATGTGTTTCGACTGCAATGTTTTAAGGTTTCATTATTTTTTTCAATTTAATTTCAGTATTGTGATTAATTAATTAATTTAACTACGTTTCACTTGAATTAATCTGCTACCAACTTTCAATCGCTCTGAAAGAGCCGCGGCGCAGCTGTAGATTACACAAAAAACGGACACTTTTCAAAGTCTGTGATTGTAGCGCCTCTTAGCGGACAAAGGCAGCAAATACACCTCAACTTTTATCACAGAAAAAACACATTCTGGTTGTCTACCTACTGTACATTACTTTGGATTATCTCTAACTCGTGTACCAAGAACGGGTTTAAAAACAATTTAAATATATAAGTCCTTAAATCTTTTCGTTTGATATGTAATCTTTTCCTGATAAGTTTGTACCCCTGTCTTGTGTCTTTTTTTCTTTCCATTTATTTGTTCTATATTGTGACTGTTTTCTTCTTTACTTACAATGTCTTCAATAAAACAATTACAAAAATAGAAAGGTTTGCGTTAACTTCAAGCATAACAATTACAAAGGGGGACTGCAAATGTTTCTCCTGGCTTTGTGATCCTTTATTATGGTCAGAAAAGATGTTTAGAACACATCTAAACCCGCCCCAGCCTCCGACGTAAGCATGACGTGGTAAAAGAACGGTTCTAGTCCAGCAAAGAGTTGGTGCCGCTTTGGAAGAAGTTCTCCTGGCCGAGAACCGGTTCTTTGGCTGTTCGAAACATAAAGAACTGGTTCGCGTGCAGGCCCCGGCTCCGAACCGGCTCTCAAAATGCTTTGGTGGAAAAGGGGCTTAAGAGTGTAGTTGTAAACGCAACTTTCTTTCGTCTTCCATGAGGGGTTTGGCATTACGACAGCTTTGTTTCCAGTAGGACCGTTAAATAAATGTGACACACACATCTCCTGGAAATCCTGGAGAATTCAACCAATCAGATGACGACTTTGAAACTCCCAAAGTGTTTCTCATTTAAAAAAATAAATAAAATAAAATAAATAATCAAATAAAAACATATATCATTATATATAACATTATCAATAACTTCTTTACAGATATTGCATTCAAGTAATTTTCCATCTCTTTTAAGAAGACAGAAGACAGGTTTACAGTTTGATAATAACTTGACACAAAACTTGACAAAAATGCCAATATAATTCCAAAGGCAATTCATTTTCCAATCAAGGTTATCAAACAAATGAATCCAAAATGAGATTACAGAAATCAATTTCTTAAGAAATAAATATCTTATTTTATATTTTTTGGCTCTAAACTCAGAAACAAATTTGACCAATAGGTGTATCACAAGGTTTAGGAAAATATGCAGTAGCAATGAAGAGTGATTACTTTTTTTAAATAGCATACATAACACAACATGCTTCTATAACTGTGGTCATTTCGTTTGGGGTTGTTATTGATATTTGGTATTTGGAGAAACTGTGAGTATCTGAACAAAAGACCTTGATTATTAAACAACTGCTCCACCAAAAGAAAACCATTACTAAACCAATTATCATAAAACAAAGATTTATTCTTGAATAAATTGTTCTTATTGTTCCAAATCATTTTTTATATAAATTAGAGCCCATGCTCAGAGAACCTGTTGATGAAAATTTGATTGAAAGTGTGGATGTGTCATAATTACACATTGAGAGAAAACGAATGCCACCAAATTGTGAAAAAAACAACAAGTTGAGGAAAAACATTCCAAATAGAAGCTGGTTTTGATTGATTCAGCCCATTAGTTTTAAATGTATTGTTGAGGGAATCAAAATCAATACAATCCAGACCACCATTAGTAAAAGACTGATTTACTCGTATAGGTGATTTATTTTTTCCATAAAAATATTTTTGTGTTACCCAGCGCCATTGTCAAACGTAACAACCCAGCATTGAGCCATTTATTGCAGGCTTTTTACATCTTCTCCAGAAGAGAGCAATTCTAGAATTGACATTGAATTGGTGAATTTGGTGTATGAATTGTATTGGTGTAAAATAAATGTTTGTGTAAATTGCATTAAATCTATGTATGTATGTATGTATGTATTTATTTTATTTTTACTTTAAAACATGTTTGAGAATAAAGTTGGTACAATCATGTGTATTTTTCACTTGATGGTTAAAACATGTAGCCATTCCTAATTAATTTGATTTCTTGAAAATGCTATAATATTAGTTTTTTCCTCAATGTATTTGAAATGTATTTTGAAATCAACATGACTGAACAAATAAATGGCACATATATTAAAAACATTTAACAGTTTTATTATCTTGGACATCATTGAACCATAATCATTGAGCCACACACAAAAACATTTTTTTAGCTGTAAATATTTATAAAAATAAATAAATAAAAAAATAAAAAAAATACTGCTGTCTAATATATTATTTTACAGACAAACATGCCTATTTTTATTTATTTATTTATTTATTTTGCTCAGGCACTTTATAGTGGCACAAAGTATACAGAGAAGATGAATGCTGCTTTTCTAAATCTTTAAAAAAATGTAGATTTTATTGACTAAACAACTTGTCAGCCACTATTCCCAAATGAACACGGTAAAACCTACATTTGCTCAATGGTAAATTGATTTAATCTCACTTAACGTTAGGCTAATTAATTTATGTATTGATTCAGGTCATAGTAGAGGAGACAGTAACTAAAGAGTTCACGAGTCTGTGAATGTTATATCAGAAATACACATACGCAATTCTTGTCATTTTAATCCAATGACTTCCCCTCTTTTTTAATGGACAATGATAAATTACTGACCCTGAAGAACATCATTTGTCATTGGAGATAATTGGACTTGAGATTGACTGCTATAAATAAACATTTTATAGTGTCATTGTTGTGTTTTGTGCTTTTTCCATCATGAGAGACAACGCAATTCTGTTCTGGTTGACAACAGTATAATTGCATGACTCATTAATAGAAAAGTTTGACATGGAGCAAAATCTATTGCTTATAAGGCATCCATGTGCGCAACTGGACAATTGACACGAAATTCATGCTGGTATTTTATTGGCGGCCATCTGACAAACCATTTCCAATTCTCATAATCTAAAAACATTACACTGAGAATCAAACTGACCTCAGTTCAGCAAAACTTTTGATTGATGTTGAATTTCAATAACATGAAAGTGATACACTTTAGAAAGAGGTTCAGAACTCAAAATGAACAGTACTGCAGCGTTTCTACAGTTTAATACAGTTAAATAATGCTAATTCATACATTTCAAGTACATTTTAACATTATTTAATGTATTATTTACTGTATTAGGAATGAACATGAATTAACAATGAACAATAGTTGAATAAGTTAACATTAACCTAAATTAAAAAATGCAGTAAACAAGGTTCATTGTTAGTTCACGATACCTAATGCATATTAGGACATCTGACCAATCAGAGCAGTGTTTGAGGGCTAAAGTAGACATTGTTCGTGAGCACCTACTGAGGACCATAGCATGGCATTATGCTAATTTAGTTTTTCCCTTTAATTTTAGGTTTTACTACTACTAAAGTAAGTGAGACTGGAATTACTGACAACTCTTTTCAGGCAGTTCAGAATCGTTCTTTCTTTTAGGAGTCAATAACTCAATTTTTTTTGTGGACTTTTACTTTTAATTCCCAGGCCTTTTACATTCACAAACAGCGAGCTATGTTACAAGGTGCATGAAAGCTAATATAAAGATGTTATTATGCTTTCTAAAAAAGCATAATAGGGGCACTTTA
Organism: Hybognathus amarus; assembly: GCA_030378365.1. Classification (NCBI taxonomy): domain Eukaryota; kingdom Metazoa; phylum Chordata; class Actinopteri; order Cypriniformes; family Leuciscidae; genus Hybognathus; species Hybognathus amarus. The sequence goes on along the minus strand of JAQIUQ010002716.1, from coordinate 519,801 downwards.
AATCACACCAGGCTAGATTCAAACTGGATTTTGACACAAGTTAAGTGCATAACAGTAGAAAAACAGGCTGTCAGCCCAGACTCACCTTGAAAATGGTGTTGGGTTGCTCATTCAGGTTGACTTTGGTGATAACTCTTCCTGCGTCCGTCTCTACATCAAAGATACTTCCACTGTATGGTGACAGATCCTGATCCACTCTGTAGCGCACTTTACTGGCAGGCGTACCCTAAGGGAGGAACACAGTTAGTATCAACACATCCCAAGAGCAGACCTACTTAGATTTACCAAATCTGGCGTATCATTATTTCATTCTATGCATCACATTATTATATAATTATAGATTGTTATTGTTATCACTGCTTCAAAAGGGGCTTCATTATATATTCTTTATAAGACATTAAATCATAGCCATTTACAGCATATTTTCTAAGCTGCTATTGTCCATACAACGAAAGAAGGCAGAAATCAGTGGCTCTCAAGCTCTGAAATGGACAAAAATGTCCTCATTTGCCATTGTTCAAGTCTTTTGAAGTCATACAATTGCTTAGATATTGTGAAAGTTAAGTCATTAATAATTTAAAATGACACACACCCTTCAGTTTTTACATCAATCACATCAAAAGCCACTGCAATACACACTAGCATTCAAAAGTTTATATCAATAAGATTTTTATTTTAAAAGAAATGAATTATTCTTCCACATTAAGGGTACATTAAATTAATCAAAACTGGCAGTAAAAAAAATGTGATACAAAATATATTTATTTCAAATAATATCTGCTCTTTTGAACTTTTTATTCCTCAAAAAATCCTGGAAAAAATGTATCACGGTTTCCACAAAAAATAAAAATAAAATTAAACATCACGACAGTTGTTCGATCAGTTTTCAACATTGATAATAACAAAATATGTTTATTGATCATGAAATCCAACGTGATCTCATGAGAATGTATTTGTACGTAAAGTGCCGTTCTATCATACGTATATATAATTACGTTTTATATGCGCAGAAACGCAATAATACAGACGTATTTACAGTACTTAAAAGTAAAATATTTACGTATTGACAGCACAAAAACGTCATTTATTTATGTATGAAGAAATCCACCGACGTACACATTTGTACGTATCACAATTTATGCATATTAATATCGTAGCATTATGTTTTGACTCTATTGCAGTCCACTGTCTTATTAATTAAGTTTTCAGTCACATTTATTGATATAATACTCATAAATATTAACATTTTGCTCGTTTTGCCTGCATGGTGTTAAACAATACAATATAAAACCTTAAAAATACATTCTTTAACGTTACTCGTTTAACCGTTTTGTAATAGTTTATTTACCTTGAGACACATAAAGCGTTTTCTCCTATAAAACACAACAAAATGCACAAAAGACATCAATTTTATTAGTTTGATGTAATCCAAAGCTTTAGAACTCTATAGTTGTATGCAAGAAACAACTCCTAATTCAGCCTCTTATCCAGTCGTGACCTTCGTCTCCATTCTCAGCAGCGACCGTACATGTCAAATCCCGCGCTGGTGATGAATTCAAATTCAAAAAATGCGCCCTTGAGAAGCGATACGTCATGTTTTATGGCAGTGATATCAAACGTTCATTGGCTCTTCCCTGCTTCGTCACAGATTGCGACATGAAGGACTGTGAGACGGTTGGTTAATCATTTGAAATGGAGAAGCGCGAACCGAAGCCGGATTAACATTTTCATTGATTAGTAATTTCATTTCTGCTCTGTACTTCATACAAAACTATTACAATACTGCCAGAGAAGACTGCGACTGCAACGCATCATCATGTGAACGGCTTTTGGTATCGGTTTTGACATTTTCGCAATAAATAAATTATTGTGATTATCTTGTCTGTTAGTTATGTTTTTCTTTATAATTGTAGATTGTTACATGTAAGTTTTAAGGAATTGTTATCGGTAGGTTTAGGGGTAGGAGTAGGATTGGTGGCTCAAAATAGATTTTAATGCTAACGTTATAGACTATTGTTATTAAAACTGCCCTTTCCCAACACCGTTTTATCCTTTTTTTATATTATGTATAAAATGGGTATGTTTAGGTTTGGGATTAGGGTTACGGGATCTTATATTTATCTATAAAATGGTAAAAAGGGAAATTATACAGATATGTATGATATAGAATATACGTAAACAGTTTACGTTTTTTTAGCTGTAAAAACGTAATAATGTTACGTTTAAATGTTGCAGATACGTCGATATTATACGTTTCAGCATCTATCAAAACGTACTAAAAAGTAAGTTTTCTATCTTTGCAAAAACTTAAAATACCTACGTATTAAAGGACAACTCCGGCGCAAAATGAACCTTTGGTCTAATTACACATTGTTACCAAGTCAACCGTTATCTGAGATTTGTTTTCATAATTGCCGAATGTAAATAGTTTTATCTATAAAAACAGTTTAGCCTATAATGCTAGTATAACGCTAGTATATAGGGCATAGAGTAATGACAAATAAAAATCGCTTGTTATTACCACTAACAAGGCTCAAAATAGCCCCACAGTAACACGGTAGCATAATAAGGGTCCCTACATTCAAACCGAAGCATTGAGAACTTTGTCAGTGTCCATAAAGTTTAATAAGAATATATTTTATCCACACAGTCAACTTCGCGAATACAGGAAGAAGCCATCTTTGAAATATAGTCTCTACCAGTCGATCTACGATCGCCAATCCAAGTGCGCTGGTGAGATGTGAATAAGGTGATAAGGTGAGCGCGAACAGTAGGCTACATGTACATATTGAAGAGAAGAAAATGGTTTGTGTTTCTTCCGGAAACAACAAACTATATGAGATTCCGCACAGTTCAGCGCACTTGGATCGGCGTTCGTTGATCGACTGGTAGAGACTATTTTTCAAAGATGGCTTCTTCCTGTATTTGTGAAGTTGACTCTGTGTATAAAATATCTTCTTATTAAACTGTATGGACACTGACAAAGTTCTCAATGCTTTGGTTTGAATGTAGGGACCCTTATTATGCTACCGTGTTAGTGTGGGGCTATTTTGAGCCTTGTTAGTGGTAATATCAAGCGATTTTTATTTGTCATTACTCTATGCCCCATATACTAGCGTTATACTAGCATTATAAGCTAAACTGTTTTTATAGATAAAACTATTTACATTCGGCAATCATGAAAACAAATCTCAGATAACGGTTGACTAAGCAACAATGTGTAATTAGACCAAAGGTTCTTTTTGCGCTGGAGTTCTCCTTTAACAATGTGACCAGGCTGATCAGAATCAGAATATTAGAATTTTTTCTGAAGGATAATATGACACTGGAGACTGGAACTGAAAATTCAGCTATTTTTGTCACAAGAATAAATTACATTTTAATATATTAAATTCTAAGATAGAAAACAGTTATTTTGACCCTTAAACGATCTTTAGTGACCCGGTATGTCATTCACTACCCTCTTTCCTTATTCATTTATTTAAAGTTAGACATAAACCTTGTTAGTATTCCTCAATCAATTCGTTATATAGGCTAAGAAGAATAAATAGTACAATTATAGAAGAATGCCTGTTTTCCCATTGTTTTTTTTGTAAAACTTGTGTAGTGTATATTATTTTTTAAGCTTGACAGAATATAGTCAAAAATATATTAGAATGTATGGAAAGAACTGCTTGAACATTCTGCAAAGTATCTCTTTTTTGTAAATAATACAGGTTTAGAATGATATGAGGGTGAATAAATTATAACAGAATTTATATTTTTGGGTGAACTATCCCTTTAAAGCATTGACAACTCTTTAAATAGCAGGTTTGAGCTTCCTCAAAGGTCTCTCGGGCATCGATGTTTTGTAGAGCTACAGAGAGCTCTGTCTGCCGCACCTCATTCTACTGATACTTTACAGCTCTTCCGTCTGGCTGTGTCATAAATGTTTGATGCTTTGTGCTGTGGTAAACATACAAAGTCATTTATTCTGCAGGAGAAAGAGACAGAAAAAACATCGCATTTACATCAATGCCAGCCAAGAAATTAGTTTCTAGTCTTGTTTTTTTAAGTCCATGTCACAATTTTTCTATAGCTTATTATTTGTATCATATGTCTTTGGCACCCCATGTATTCAAAGCATTATTTAATGAGGAAATGCATAATTTAACAGCTTCTGTGGCAGGTCATGAAAATAAACAGCACTGTAGTCTGCTTGGCGGCAGACGGCATGAACAGGAAGAGTGAATCAGACAGATTTACCTCAGCTGACCACCTTAATCTCTGTTAAGACGATCACACCACTACATTTAGGGAAAGTAAAGTTAAATCCGATGACCTGACATTACTGTATCACTTGGTGCCGTCCAGGTTTTCATCTGTAAAATCCATTCATGATGCCAAATAAGAACATCAAATGCAGACAAAATATGCTATATTGAATGTACTAGAGAAATTAAAAGACCATGCAGTAGGATTACCCAGTTCAGAAAAAAAAAATCAATTTTAAAAATCATTGCTAAAATGATTTCATGTTCTTCGATTAAAATTACATATTTAAAAATGAAAATATATGTGTTGATAGTCTTGATGGAGTATTATGATTAAAAGAATCACAATTAAGCACAAAGCTATGCCAGTTTTGAATAAAATCACAGCTAAAAGGCATTGCAGCCCTTTCAGACATGACAATGTTCACAGTAGACCATTGTTTTGATAAAACATTTAATAAAAAAATATCAAGGCAAGATATTAAGCTCTGAGAGCTGGACAGTTTTTAATTTGACATCATGTGGCATCAATTATTTAATTAAAAACAGATAATGAATTGTATTAATATTAAAAATAGTGCAGCAGGTGTGTTTTTTTAAACAAAACACTTAACCTCTTTGTCAAACATTTTTGTCTATTCATTATTGCTGTGCTGTTGCACAATAAAATGCATCATCTTGATCTTTAATATCTCACAAGTATTGAAATATGAGATGCATATAAGCAGTACATTCATTGATTAATCAAAATATTGTGTAATTAATTTGTTAAAATTACACACACAGTAACATTTTGAGTTTGTCTTTTGATCTGTTTCTCTGTTTTGTTCATGTTTGAGTTTCTTTGCTAATCTTCTAGTCTGTTAATTAGTTCAGATCTCCTCTGTTCTCTCCTTATTAGTCTCTATGGTTTCTAATTGATTGAGATCCTCTGAGTTCAGGTGTGTCTTTTTAGCTTCTCCCTTATCTGCTGTGTATAGACCTTATGCACCAGAGAAACGTGGGCGCCGTCATCTTTAGAATATTGTCTTTGAACTTCCGGTTTCGCGGTCGCTCTGTGTATTTCTATGGCATCGCTGTCGATGAGTAATTAGCTGGTGAAGTGGATTTACTTATTGTAGAGTTAACAAAAGTTTTCATTAGCATTGTAATGTTTATCATAAACATTGTAAAGCAGATGTCTTAACAAATGCCGACTGGGAAATTTTTTTACGAGCAGTTCATTCATATCTATGCAAGATCGCTGTCAAAATACAGACCGGAAGGCAAAAGACAATGAGCGTAGCACTGAAAAGGGGCGGGGCTACATAAGGTCTATAAGCCCTCAGTTTGAGTTAGTTCTTTGTTCTGGTTTTTGCACTTTACATGACTCTGAAATCGTTCCTGAAAACGCCCACTTTTGAAAATGAGATTTAGAGTGCAAGTTTTTGAAAACGTAATCAACAAAAATGTGAATCTCTGAAGACTAAAGCCCTATTCGCATGGGATTAGTATTACCTGGGGACCACGTGTGAAATTGAAATTACCCACCCACATCTGAGTTCCGTGTGGTGCATTCGCACGGGATAAGCGAAGCCTGTGATTTTACTCGAATTTACTGACTTATCTCCCGGATATGATGTCATTAGACTATAGCTTTGAAATGTCTTGTCGTTATTATGTCTAGCTGTATATAATAAACAGAAGAATTGTCCTTACCGTCAGTATCCTGCTAAACATGTCATTCAACTCCATCTAATCGTTCTTTTTGTTTTTGTTTTTCTGATGGTATAGCTTTCTCTTTCTGCAAATTGTATAGTTGTACTAGCGATATGGCCCCGCACCCAAAATACTATCAAAACACTCCAACTCAGCCTCTATTCTCCGCGAAAGATGGATAAAAAGGCGCAGAAGAAACAAAAACCTTGAAAAAATGATATACGATCCAGCCAAATCACAGAGATGTCGATTTCGCACGGGACTAATATTATCACAGGACCTCGGTGTTCGGCGAAATATAGTAGGTAATTTGCGGGGAATTTTTACTTTACAAATTACAGACATGGCCGATTCGCACAGGATTAAGATCGCAGACAAACTCCGCAATTTTTACAAATTACTACAGGTCACCAGATAATACTAATCCCCTGCGAATAGGGCTGCATTTACATTCCAGGTCTTGATGCCCAAATCCAATTTTCTGACTATATCCGATTTTTTGACTACCTGATTACATCATCTTTTAAAAGTGACCCATATCCAATTTTTGCATTTACACTATACACTGCTGAAACTACCAAATGCAGACGTTCTGACCTGGGAAATTAAGTTAAACAGCACGAAATGCAATGGATGCAGATGCAAATAAAATTATCCAGTGTTTTTCTTTCCACAATAATTTTGAAAAGTCATCAAAACATTAGTTTTGTACGGTGGAGAAAAAGAGGAGAGACACTGTAGTCACGAGCACTTAAAACGATGCCTCATATCTTGTGAAATGTCTTCAAATACGGATTTGTTTCTAACAACCCTGCAATTTGCCTGCCGTCTTCGCCCCAAACACTCAAAAGACATAAAACCTCCGTATTGCTGCACTGTGTGTGTCCTTTTTTCCATCGCGCCTATGGCTACGTTCACACTGCAGGGCTTAATGCTCAATTCCGATTTTTTAAAAAAATTAGAATTTTTTTTCCGTTCACATTTCCAATTAAACCTTTTGTGATCTCCTGTGTGAACGTGAAATGACCCAGAAGTGACCCGCATGCGCAGAAGAGTACTCAAACGGTCAACGACGTCACTTGTTGTTTGCGGAAGTAGCTAAATGGATGTCTTACAGTGGAGCTCGTTTAGCAATATTAAAGTTATTTTCACAACAGAGCCAGCACACTTACAATCTTCTCGTTTTAAGAAGAAAATTTAACAGAGAAGCGTGTGGGTGCAGAGTCGCAGCTAGGAGAGGTGGGATACTGATGTGAGTGGCTTCACTGATACAGAATTCATCCGTAACTTCCGAATGACCAGATCCACCTTCGATTATGTTTGTGAGCGCCTTCGATCAACTCTGTCACGGGAAGAGACACGTCTGCGGAGGCCCATAACAGTGCAGAAACGCGTTGGAGTGTATTCGCGAGCTACATGTGCGTGCAATGACGTGCATGTCGGATATATGTGACCTGGTCGTTCAGATTGCAGTCGCATTTCAAAAGATCGGATACATATCGGATTTGGACCACATACCCAAGTGGCCTGGGTCGCATTTGAAAAGATCAGATCTGTCGTTCAGACTGTCATGAAAAAAGATACAGGTCAGATACAGGTCACATAGGGGCAAAAAAATCGGAATTAGGCCGTTTCAGCCTGCAGTGTGAACGTAGCCTATAATCGTGCACTTTTTAATGACGTACGACTCGCATCTTACTGGGAATATCCGATTTGTCTGCTTACATGGCACTCGCAAATGCACATATCCGATTCATATCCGATTTATTACCACATATGAATGAGGCCTGAATCCAATCTGAGAAAATCTGAATTCATGCGTTTATTTCCTGCCTACACGTTCACCGGTCATATCCGATCTGTGCCACATGAGAGGAAAAATCGGATTGAACCATACAGTGTAAATGAGGCCTAAGATATCATGCACATCTGTGTCATGTGTTCAATCTATAGTGTTTTATCATCATTTAATGGCCTGGCAGTGGCAGCAGAACACAAGGTTTTTAGTTGTTTTCGCGGATCCATGTGAATGGGGATCGTTTTGACAATGGTGTCGTCTGTATGCGGAAAACTCAAAGGAAAAACTTCACAGTTTTAAGCATATTGTTGTCATGTAAACATACCCTAAAGGCTCGTTCACACTAAGCACGATAACTATAAAGATAACGATAAAGATAACTGTATATGCGCCAAACCAACGACCGATAACGTTATTTTAAATTCTAAGTACGCACGCCTGCGCTGTGGTTTCAGAGTCAGCGAAACTTGTACTTGTATCAACGGTTCAGGCTGGTGGTGGTGGTGTCATGGTGTGGGGAATATTTTCTTGGCACTCTTTGGGCCCCTTGGTACCAATTGAGCATCGTCTGCAACGCCACAGCCTACCTGAGTATTGTTGCTGACCATGTCCATCCCTTTATGACCACAATGTACCCAACTTCTGATGGCTACTTTCAGCAGGATAATGCGCCATGTCATAAAGCTGGAATCATCTCAGACTGGTTTCTTGAACATGACAATGAGTTCGCTGTACTCAAATGGCCTCCACAGTCATCAGATCTCAATCCAGATAGAGCATCTTTGGGATGTGGTGGAACGGGAGATTCGCATCATGGATGTGCAGCCGACAAATCTGCAGCAACTGTGTGATGCCATCATGTCAATATGGACCAAACTCCCTGAGGAATGCTTCCAGCACCTTGTTGAATCTATGCCACGAAGAATTGAGGCAGTTCTGAAGGCAAAAGGGGGTCCAACCCGTTACTAGCATGGGGTACCTAATAAAGTGGCCGGTGAGTGTATATGTATATATATATATATATATATATATATATATATATATATATATATATATATATATATAGTTTAAAAAAACTAAATGATAGCTGTAATATTGATATATAAATGCCCAAAAAAAATCCTATACTGTTATCCTAAAACATGAAGCTTCTCCTCTGGGTTAAGCCATGAAATTAGACAGGTCTCATTCCTGCTAATACAGGTTAAAATCATTTAGCTGTTTAAGATATGACATTCATGAGTCATTTTTAGCGGGTGTCACATGTCAACACTCAAATGTGAGTCAGTCACATTAGTGCGACACATTAAGCTTCTGCCTGGTGGTTATATTCATGCTGTGGCGGTGTGATTAATGGCTGCTGGTTCTTCTGCTCTGTAGTGACACTTCAAGGATAGAAGTCCATTACTCATCCTTTTAAATCTTTTCAAATAAAAGGAAGTCGCCACTCAGGACATGAGGTTCAACCTGCATAAAGGCAAAGGAGGAGCTTTCATTACCCAGTGACCTTTGCAGCCGTGCATATAAATACCTTGTCATTATCTCATTCACCGGCGCTGTCTGGAAATGTAGCTGTGCTCGTACTGTAATCATCAGAGTTTGAGGAGGACCCTAATGAGGAACGATCACTTCCCGTCCTTGTTCTGCTGCACACTTTTCCTATCAAGCCCGTTTTCGAGGAAGGGGATTTTAAAAGTGAGAATTATTGGACTTTAATTCCAGTCATGCCTGAGGAGACAAAGATTGAGCTGCTCCATGTCTCCATGGTGATTCACAATGGAATGATGAATCTGGTATTTCAGTGGGGCATCCAGGGTCATCAAAAAAACTTTCTTCCCAGACATCAAAACACAAACGCACATTCCACACACACACACACACAAACACACGAATGTGTGCGCAATAAACAGCCTCAAGAAATGCATAAAAGCATGCCACTCATAATAATGAGGCTGTCCACTTATAATTTTCTGTAAACCTTGGCTGAGCAGACGTGTAACCTTGCGAGAATAAAATTTGAGCATGCTCTGGGCTCAACAATAAGGTATTCCAGTTTGTAGTAACATATTTTGAAAGCTATCGAGATTCAAATTTGAAATGTAAAGCATGTTTTCAAGAGCAAAAAAAAAAACATTCTGTCTGATCATCCCCTTACATAACTCAAAAAATAAATAAATACTAAAAGGAAACTAAAGTGGTTCTCCTCATCCAGACGGATGAAGAAAACACCTCAAAGTCGTTTCAGTCATTACCACTAATTTCCAATGACTGACATGACAGAGCATACCTGTATATTAGTACTGATTAGGTGTGAATGGGATCTTACCAGTAAAAGACTGTGTGAAAAGCGCATTTGTGTATTTACCCCAAAAAATTGTTCTGGTAATTTTTCTGTAATTTACCAGGATTCCAGAGATTTTAAATTTTTTCATTTTTGGATGACTTATTCTTTTAACTCTAATCATGACACAGACTATCTTGTCTCTTGGCATTGTCAGCATCCTTGAACTCAAAATAAAAAAGAACACAATAAAAAACAAACTAAAAACCACAGGCAGCATTGTGTCTCTGTCTTGCAGGTTAAGCTACATGTCAGAGAATCCCAGCAACACACACCTCTCTCTGACACACTCCTGTCCTCTACGGTGATGTGTTCACACAGAGTCCTGCTTGTACAGAGGGATTTAGAGTCACCTTAAAGACCCTTCACTGTCCAGTCTCACCTGCTGTGAATAATCGTCCAGTCTCATAAACAATGAACCAGACTATTTAAATGTTGAGTAAGCAATCTAATTGACTGCAGGATATGCAGAGTCCGCTAATGATGTGATCGCATGTAAAGGACCTATCAGCCTGGGCCCTCTAGAATTTTATGACTGAACTAGATAAACATTTAAATAGACAACATCTATAGCAAATTCAAATACTATTAGATTACCGTTTATTTTAAATACTTCACTGTTTTTACTGTATTTTTGATCTCACAGACCCCAGAATCCTGTTAACCTCACAGCTTAAATTAAGTATTAAGCATTAATTTGAGTAGCCAACTCAAATTAACTTGTATTAGCATTTTGAACTTTCTTTTTCTTTTAAGTTCAACATGACGGACACATTTTAAGTAATTTGAATTGTAAGTAAGTAAGTAAAATTTATTTATACAGTGCCTTTCACAGACTTAAGGCGGGCGTACACGGTACGAATTCTGACGGTCGGAAGATCGTATGTCCAGGCACACTTTACGAGTGAGTTTATCAGAAAATCGTACGGAGGCAGTGATATACGACACAATTTTACAACCTGCTGAATTCCGAAGAAATCGACACGAAGTTCCGCGCAACAAACTCTCTCATAACTGCCTATAAAATATTGATACAAGCCATGATTATTTTGCTATAGGCTCGTTTTCAGTAGAGGGAAATGGACGTCCGGTCACCCTTGCGTGTGTGTTAAAAAACGTAGTTACGGTAGGCTACACATTCAAAATAAAATTTCAAGCTCTCTGAATGATTAATTAGCTGTTTAAACCACCTCATGTGAGAGTTTGCAATTCATTTTGCTGCGAGAAGCTATAATGCCGTGAACGGGGCTTGAGTGAGCTTGAGCGCGTTGTGAGTGAGGGCGCGGGTGCCAGATCCCGTGTTGTCAGATCCACATAATGGAAAAGTCACAGTATCTGAACTTGTTTTTTTGGATTAATGTCACACTTTAGGAAGTTATTAAAGTGGTTAGTAATATATTAATCTTATTTCCAAAACACAAGCTTTGAACTTATTTCGGATTTTTATATAATTTCTTTGTTTTTGTTAGTTTTTGCTTTTTTTCGTAGCAATATCTGGCAACATTGTTCTGTCGGCATTAATAAAAAAAAGCTTAGGCTGTAGACAAACTGTAATTGATTTAGGAAGATACAAACGCAATGATCATCGTGACTTGTAAGAATCTGTAAGAAATGTATAACACTATCAAAAACAATAGCATAATAGCCTGATGTTACAGAATGAAATATGCCAAATACTGGCCAGTAGGAACACGGCAGATGCTGTTTAGTTAACCTTTTACAAAGTCATCATAAAAACAGTAATTGAAGCAGTGTTTCTAGTAGTCCACACCATTTTCGTCTTTCTTCTGTGGATTTCCTCAGCTCCTGATTGGTCAAATTCAGAAAGATCGACAAATCGGCTCATTGAACCGCACACACCTCATGAATGCAAGCCGACAGCTCCCGAACTTTTTCGACATGCATGAAAATTATCGGGAGGTCGAGAGGTGCTCGGCTTGGCTCGTATCTTCCTCGCACACGATACGAGCTGCGACATGCGAGCATAACCGATTTACACACGATTTCTCCCGAGTGAAAAAAATCATGTGCGAGCTCATAAAACGGTAAAAAAAAATCGCACTGTGTACGGCCGCCTTTAGTCACAAAGTGCCGTATGAGTGTGCCGATTTGATCGATTAAGTAAACGAATAGTTTTATCGTTTTGTTTTATAAATCTTTTCTTTTAATTAGACTTACACCTAAGCTTAAATGTCTAATTCCCAGCATGCTTTGCCATGGCAGTCAAAAGAGAGAGTAAATGCTAAAATTAAGTGTTACAAAATGTTTTTTGGTTCAAGGTTAATGGATTAGGTGTTAAATTTTGCTAGTTCACAAGAACATTTCTGTTATGTTTTTTTTTGTTGTTGTAGGGTTAACATCATAGTGACGAGTAGAACATGATCTTAGTTTGAGAACATGTATACGTATGTTAAATTAAATGTTTCCATATAAATTTTATTTATGTAACGATACCTATTTTTTTTAAACGGATAGCTTATTTGGGTTTACAGTGTAAAGTGTATTAAGCCATTTCTATGTGGAATATATGATTTTACAGCCTGGTCTCATTGTTAATACGTAGGTATTTTACGTTTTTGCAAAGATAGAAAACATACTTTTTAGTACGTTTTGATAGATGCTGAAACGTATAATATGGACGTATCTGCAACATTTAAACGTAACATTATTACGTTTTTACAGCTAAAAAACGTAAACTCTTTACGTATATTCTATATCATACAGATATCTGTATAATTTCCCTTTTTACCATTTTATAGAAAAATTTAAGATCCCGTAACCCTAATCCCAAACCTAAACATACCCATTTTATACATAATATATAAAAAAGGATAAAACGGTGTTGGGAAAGGGCAGTTTTATTAACAATATAACGTTAGCATTAAAATCTATTTTGAGCCACCAATCCTACTCCTACCCCTAAACCTACCCATAACAATTCCTTAAAACTAACATATAACAATCTACAATTATAAAGAAAAACATAACTAAAAAACAAGTATAATCACAATAATTTATTTATTGCGAAAATGTCAAAACCGATACCAAAAGCCGTTCACATGATGATGCGTTGCAGTCGCAGTCTTCTCTGGCAGTATTGTAATAGTTTTGTATGAAGTACGGAGCAGAAATGAAATTATAATCAATGAAAATGTTAATCCGGCTTCGGTTCGCGCTTCTCCATTTCAAATGATTAACCAACCGTCTCACAGTCCTTCATGTCGCAATCTGTGTCGAAGCAGGGAAGAGCCAATGAACGTTTGATATCACTGCCGTAAAATATGACGTATCGCTTCTCAAGGGCGCATTTTTTGAATTTGAATTCATAACCAGCCCCGCGTTTGACATGTACGGTCGCTGCTGAGAATGGAGGAGACGAAGATCACGACAGGATAAGAGGCTGAATTAAGAGTTGTTTCTTGCATACAACTATGGATTCTAAAGATTTGGATTACATCAACCTAATAAAATTGATGTCTTTTGTGAATTTTGTTGTGTTTTTTATAGGAGAAAATGCTTTATGTGTCTCAAGGTAAATAAACTATTACAAAACGGTTAAACGAGTAACGTTAAAGAATGTATTTTTAAGGTTTTATATTGTATTGTTTAACACCATGCAGGCGAAACGAGCAAAATGTTAATATTTATGAGTATTATATCAATAAATGCGACTAAAAACTTAATTAATAAGACCGTGGAATGCAATAGGGTCAAAACATAATGCTACGATATTAATATGAATAAATTGTGATACATCATACGTACAAATGTGTACGTCGGTGGATTTGTTCATACGTAAATAAATGACGTTTTTGTGCTGTCAATACGTAAATATTTTACGTTTTAATACTGTAAATACGTCTGTATTATACGTTTCTGCGCATATAAAACGTAATTATACATACGTATGATAGAACGACACTTTACATTACAAATGCATACGTATTCTCATGAGATCACATTGGATTTTATGAAGCTATTGAAGACCATATTTGAATCAGTCAATGTTTAGTTGAATACAACATGGGCTAAAAAGTGGTTCCAGCACCCCTGCTGTTGCCTTGAATGTACCTTAAGCAGCACCAATCATAGCTCAAATTCAGTGACAACTGAACAACCACGCAGCCAAACATTAAAAGCTACAAATTTCAACAGCAACATCTCATTTCCTTTTAACACCCACTAATGAAAAGGCCATTCCTGCAAACACATTGAAAACAATTTCTGGCACCCCTGCTGTGAGCTTTGTTTCCCTTAGAGGAAAGTGATGGGAACAAAATTGACCATGGCAAAAAAAGTGAGGCTGTGAAAGTCGCCTACAGTTGTTTGTGAAGTTTGGCAGGTCAAGACAAATCAACACACTTTAAAAATAAGTTTATACACTAACTACATTTAGAAGACTTTGAAACTTGGATGTCATTGTGGTCCAGAGTTACTGATAGCCTATAAAGTCTGCTAACGACAGACGCAGAAACCCACAAAACATATTTTTGTTTTACAGTCTGTGGATGATAAACATTAACAGGCATTCAGCGCATATCCAGCCCCTGGCGTACACTGCCACTCTGAATAAACCAAACCTCAGGCAGCGAATAACCTTGTTTATGTCATTTATAAGGTAATAAGAGATGTGTATCTTTGCTGTACTATACAGTAATGGCCTTGCATTTCCCTCCAGGTGTAAAAGTTGTAGAAGCGTGCTGGGCTGCATCCTAAAACCCAATACATGTTTTTACTCTCTGATGAAAGCACAAGAAATTATATGCGGATTCACTGCACTGTCAAGATCTGTGTCGTTGCGTGTAATTTCATTTCTGAGTTGCCTAGCATGCGAGAAAGAACGGCTGGTCTCCAGACAGCAAACGTAAAACGGCTCTGTCAGATCAATCAAATAAAGATGCAGAAAGAGAGTGACAGCGCAGAACAAACCGATTATCCACAACAGCAGACTAACATGTTAACGGGGGGACATGTAAACAGGTACACTAGCGGAAGTCTAATCTCCCATTCAAAATAATACAACACTATGAATACTTCAGATGAAGAAATCCAAATGAGTTTAAAGAGTCCAGGCACACAGAGAATAAATGATCTGTCTAGTCAAAAACTTTTAGTTGTTTGGAACACACTTAATACATTTAAAATTACTATTAATTGAAAAACAAATATTAAACATTTAAAATCTTATTTAGATTAAAAATCAAACATTTTTTAATGTACTTTAATTAAATAAATATATATTTTTTTTTTCAATTAAAAAAATAATAATTTTCCTTTTAACATTCAAATTGGACATACCATATAAAAGTTTGGGTTTTTTATTCTCAGTTCAAATTCAAATGAATATATTTATATAATGTACTTTATTCCTTGGTTGCAAATACTGAATTTTCAGCATCATTACTCCAGTCATCAGTGTCACATGATTCATATATATATATATATATATATATATATATATATATATATATATATATATATATATATATATATATATATATATATATATATATATATATCAGTGACGGGCCGTGCATTTCACACCTAGGCCTTCTGTCCTACCTGAATTAATAACTTTTAATAGTGTATCAGCGCAAAGCCTCTCTATAATTGTTGTTTTTATTTTGCAACCGCAGTTATTGGATTAATGCGGTGAGTTCGGGAAAGGACCGGTAGAGAGAACGAGCGCGTGAGTTCGGCTGGTGCGTTCGTACAGTGGTTCTTGCGTTCCGAATCCGATTATAAGTTCAGAAACGGAGCCTCCCTTATCTTGTCGTTCAAGGGCTACAATAGTCCCTTTTCAGACGTTACAATAGTATGAATGTTTGAAAAAAAAAAAAGTTTCGATCATAAATTTATAAGAAAAATTAAGAAGAAAATCATATTCACCATGGGGAAAAAGCATTAACTCACCAAAACTACAGATTATTCTTTACACAAAATCCATCCTTATTTCTTTCCTCAAGAAGACTTCAATTACTGTTGTACAGGTTCTAACTGCGTTTCAGTTCCAACAATGTTGTGTCTGTCTCGTCATATTTCTAGCATAAGTTTTTATTCGCTTTATGGCTGAGAGTGCCTGTCGACAGAAGCACACAGTCACCGCAAAACATGACGATGTGTACAGCTTCCCCATGCTCTCACACAGAGTTTTGAACGAAATCAACGAGATCAGCGGGACTTTTGCCTTCAAAATCATTCGTTTCATAACTTACATTAGTCAGTTCTGTTTTTACCCGGAGAGATTGAATAGAGTTCCGTTACTCTGCGTTTAGCTCAGGCTGAATAAGGGATTTATTTCTGCTGGAGGTCGAGCAGGGAAAGAAACATTAATTTTTGGGTTGAAAAACGATTACATCTACAGGAATATATATTTAGTTTACGCAGTTCACAACAGATGCGGATACTACCACTAATAGTACACGGTCTGTACGTGCATCCAATCAAAGAACGAGAAAATACATACGTTATTATATGCCAGCTAGATGGCCCGCTGCAGTCAAAGCGAAATCTGATTGGCTGATTAAATCTGACGGATTATCTGATTGGTTAAAGAAACGGTTTCATTGCCATTCATTTTATACTACAGGCGCCCGCTCTGTCGATTCTGAAGGCCTCCAGGCAGATTTATTTACCCGGCAACGCATGATGGCTGAAATATGATTGGATACAAGCTCTAACATAAAAACATACTACTGGAAGCAGCGCGACCAAGAGAAAAGCTATGAAATTAAGAGAACGAACTATTTGGAATAATTTAATGCTTTTATTTTTTTTTTTTCGTTATATGGGCCACTCAGTTATCGCGTTAAATAATCATGATTACAATATTGACCAAAATAATCATGATTATGATTTTTGCCATATTAGAGCTGTGACATTTTTTTCAGGATTAGATTTAATAAATAAGGTTCAAAGGTACAAATCCTCACTGAAACCCAGGGTTTCCAGGGTTATATTATATTCCAGGGTTTATTCGAAATCATGTAAAAAAAATAAGTACAAAATATGACAGAAATGAATCACTGAACCTCCAAAATGTGCAGGTCTGTTATAAAAGCGAATCAATTTTCACCAAAAAATGGGTTACTGTAAAGGTTTGTCATTTGAGGATGAATCAGAGAAGGCAAAAGTTTAGTTCATGACTGTGTACTTACTGGAGGATCCTGATCTTCTGCAAACACAGTTGTGATGACTGTCCCTTTCTCTGCATTTGGAGCCACCAGCCCTTTATAAAGAGCCTGTCTGAAGACCGGGGAGAAATCATTCATATCCTGAAAAGAGCAGTGAGTGAGAGAGAGAGAGAGATGAGAGAGATAAAATATGTATTAACAACACATTAAAACAGGGCTGAGGTAAGCAGGGCCCGCTGGCAAAGTGATTCTGTTCCGCTTGCTGGCGTCCCCTTAGTGAGGAGTGACATAATAATAAATGGAGTATTAATCAGTTCATGAATGCTGATGTCTTTCACTGCTGTCCACTACCACTGTAAAATAGCACTTTACATGGTCTTTCAAGGTGTTTTAAAGTCAAAATTAAATCTATTACTTTTTAATATGCATTGTCTTATTGAGCACAATTAATCAGTGCATGATATTTCTAAGAAACACATTTCCTTTTTTGCCATAATATAATCCCCCATCCCCTCAAGATAGGTCCCAACCTCACGGATTTAATGCAATTCTGGTTTGTCCATTAAAGTTTTTTTTTTCCCAAGTCTTTTAAATGTGTGTTTAACAAGTCACTTATGCTCACCAAGGCTGCATTTTATTTGCTCAGAAATTACCAGTATAAAACAGCAACTGTAAAATATTATTAACATTTAAAATGACTGTTTTATAGGCTATTTGAATATTTTTTAAAATACACTTTATTCCTGTGATGGAAAAGCTGGATTTTCAGCATCAGTACTCCAGTCACATGCTATTCTATGATTCTAATATGCTGATTTCCTGCTAAAAATAAATAAATACATTTAAAAAGATACAAAAACAATTCTTATTATTATCAATATTGAATTTTTATTTATTTATTTTTATTTAATTTTTTTTTGTGGAAACTGTGATACTCTACTATTCAAAAGTTTGGGGTATAAAATAATAAGTAAAAATAAAAATAACCAACAATGCAGTAAAGTGGAAGTAAAGATATTTATAATGTTACAAACGATTTCTCTCAAATACATGTTCAAAGAATCCAAAAACAAAGTACAATGGTTTACACCAAATATTAAGATAAAAAAGTCATAACTGAGCACCAAATAAGCATATGATTGCTGTTCTATCAAACTGTTTTTTAATGTAATAATTTCACAATATTGCTGTTTATTATGTTTGTATACAATATTCCTATTTTTGACCAAACAAATGGCATCAGATACTTATGTAATTATTACTTTATTTGCAATTATTCTAAACTTGTGACCTGAAGTGTGTATTGTTGTGTGTAGTAAGTAAGGCAGCTCACTCATTTTGGAACCCCTTTTCCACAAGAATCATTTCGTGTTTTGGAGCCAGAGCCTGTTCTCGGCTAGGCGAACTGGAGCCTGTTGTGAACTGGCCACCTGCTTCCACACACTTGAGGAACGAATGGTGAAGTGATGCTGCTATGTGTTGTTTACCTCTCTATAACCAGGCTAAAATCAGTGATTGTTCGAAATCAAGATCGTGTCGAGCAAGCTTTTAGGGCCAGCGTTAAACCGATCTTTCTAGCTCAGAACCCATTTTTCAGTGAAACTGAGCGGGAACGGTTCAAGAACATAGGCATACGACACCGTCAAGGAATCCACAACAAAATCACGTATGTGGAAAAGGGGTGTGAGACATAAAATTTCTGCAATATGCTGCGGGGAGAAGCATCTCATCATTGGGAGTTGCCCACCTGAAAAGCCCATCGATACAACCTGACCTTTCGCCCCAGCATGAGCTCAAGTGGCTGAAACTACAGCAGAAGTGATAGGGATCTAGATGCAGCGAACCGCTCTTCTCTCAGAGTCAAAGGGGATGAGGGCTGGAGACACACATAAGATCGAAATAACCCTGAAACTCTTCAGAGGGGTCAAGTGACCCTTTCTGAATGTTCTTAGGGGTGTTGACTATAGATGATGTGCCCATACACACACATTCCCAAATAGTCTGAGGAAAGAAAAAAACAAGTGCTTAAAAATCTCCCATAAGCCCAGCTATGATGACTCTACCCTGACATTAATAATATTGCCTTCACCTCAGCTCAAGCATCATTACAATTTGTTACACCATCTCCACTGCAGCACAACTAACAGGATGCAAACTTTGAAGATAAAGTTCAAGGTAAAAAGTTGAAGATAAATATCTCCAGATTCAAGGCACATCTGAGGATAGCCGCAGCACAACAACAATTCAACGCTTATTTTTTCACACTATAACAAAACACTTGATGCAAAGATCATGAAAATCTCTGGGGTTCACATTTCATTTCATAAGAAGTAAGTCACCATGCATGATCAATAAAAGCACACTTTAATATGAGAAACAATCTTAAATAAATATTCCGGGCAAATTTCAACCTTTTGGGCTCTATCCTGCACCCGGCGCAAATGACTTTATACACTAACGCATTTATCATTCCAATTTTGCACCCGCGCAAAGCAAGCTTTTTACCTCCATAGACGCACGGCGGCAAACTAGGGAATCAACTTGCGCTCCCTGGGTGGGTTGGCGCCAAAGGAGGCGTGTTATCGGCACAATCAATCCCTGGTGCTATTTAGCAGTTCCAGAAAACAATTACGCCACTGACCAGAAAAAAAAAGGTCTAAAGTCAGTGGCACATTGCGCGTACATTCAGATGCTGATTTTAAGCGTGCATGCTAGGCCATAATACAGAGTGTGAACATTGCTACTCTTCACTACTCTTTCTTTTACGGCCCTGATGAGAACATCAATCTCCTCTGGCTGTGAACCGATGCTGAGCGCGCCTGGTAAATGCGCCGGAAAATAGAATTGGCGCCATGGAACAAGCGCACCATTCATCATGCTCATTAAAGGGAATGTGATATGACGCTCTTATTGGTTTATTTCATGTTACGTCCAAACCACACCTATGAATAATGAAGCTACTTCAGACCAACCCCTTTTAGATTCTGCGCCAGGCGCAAGAGGCATTTATCCCACTGGGAAAATAGCAACAGCGCCGGGGTCCGCCCGCAAAGTTACTTGTGTTTCGACACTTGCATTTCAGATCGTTAAAATAGTGCCCATAGTCTATAAACCAGACTTCCATGAAGTCTATCAATGACTTTCATCAATTATTGGAACTATTGTAATAATAAGCCATGGGAGGTCATGCAGTTTTGAAAGTAAAAATGTATTATTTAAACTGCTTCTAAAACCATTTAAAAAGTTTTACAACTTTTTTTATTATTGTATTTATTTAATTGATAAAAAAATATACAGATCTTTATATTTCTATATATATATATATTAGGGGTGTAACGATACACGTATTCATATTGATCCGTTCGGTACGAGGCTTTCGGTTCGGTTTTCGGTACACATTTTTGAACTCGAACGGTTCGTTCGGTTCATTTTTCCTGCCGACTAACATTTCGTTAATCAAATGTAGGCGCGCCGAAGCGTGTTAAGCGCGTTCATAATGTAAGAGACTTTGGCGTGACTACAACATTGCTCAACATCAAATGGCAAATGTCATGTAAGCGGAACGAAACTGAGCTACTCGTTATTGTGTGGTTGTTTGGATGACGGACCATTTATCAGTTTGGAAAACCAAAGCAGCGCGAAGCCGATCTTCATCATCAGCACTGTTACTACACAGCCAAATCCAGTAAAGAAAACATTTGAATTCGCCACTGAAGTAATAACATCTCTGCGAGATCTAGTGAGAAACATTCACATTTCTCCGTTATTAACGGATCAAACAGCGCTGACATGGAAACCAGGAAGAAACATTGTTCCATGAATGAACTATCCAGTGTCCACAGATCAGCAACATCACCATAATTTACTGTATAACACTAGTCTGGAAGGAATAGTAGGCTATAATGCTTTCAAGTAACATCACGTCGATTGTATTTTGACATTATGAATACAATTGCTGCCATCAAATGTTAATCTAAACTAAAATAAACATTTGTTTATAACTACCACAATATTACATTTCATTGTGTCCAAGAAGCTGTTTTGTTTTATATGCTCCTAAGAAAAGTCAAGTATAGACCATTTCACAAGATGTAAACAACACTGGTCCAGAAACACTTCCTGTTTCAGTTTGAAACTGTTTTCTTTATTTCACATGTAAAGAAAACATCTTAAAGATGTTTGTTTAACTTTTTGATTCAGTTTTAAATGTTCTGTTGGTTGTATTTTATCCCAGCTTTTATGTAGTGTTAAAAAACTGAAACAGGAAGTGCTTCTGGACCAGTGTTGTTTACATCTTGTGAAATGGTCTATAGTTCCATACTTTATGATGTTAGTTTTTAATAAAAATAGAATTAAAAAAATTAAATCAAGGAAATTTCTCTCTTTCTTTTTGCTGTATTTGAAATGTACCGAACCGTACCGAACGAACCGTGACACAAGTGTATCGTATCGAACTGAACCGTGAATTTTGTTACACCCCTAATAGTTAACCGTTACACAATATTTCTATATATAAATGTAAGTTATATTTAAAGCTACACTGTGTAACTCTTTTAGTTTATGCTTAGCTAAAAACACTTAGTTTTTTCAAAAATATATGTGCTCATTAATGTGTATTTACTTCGTTCAAGTAATAAAGTATTCTCGTGAGTGTATAATATGCCACTGAAAATACATACGGGTAATGGGTTCTAATGTCGGTCGCCATGTTGCCCCTCCATCTTGAAAGTACATTAGCCAAAGAGGGACATACCTATTAATTCAAGCTTCACCTTTCACGTTTACGTTCTGAGTTAACACTCATGGACAAGGTCGAACTGGAAGCCATGTTAATCTTGGACTACACTGGCCACCGTAGAAGTTAAAACAAAATCGGAATTGAGAGGAACAGAAACTGATATTCACTGGATGGTCATATACCTTTTCACCACTAGATCGGGGAAAAAAAATCACACAGTGTATAGCTTTAAAACTAAGTTAGTTGTCACAAAAAAAAGTTGCAGAGTGTACCTTTTAAGCTTTTCATTTAAACCATTTTTTAATACACTCTGCAACTTGTTTCTGTTGATGTATTTATTGATGTATAAAAGTCCCACACAATACATATACATTAAAGTAGCCAGAGCAACTTTTCTCTACTCACTTAAATGATGGGACAAGCACGGGCAAGTGACACATGTATTTCCTGTAAGATTTCCCATGAAAACCATACTGACAGATCTAAAATATAAACACTTATGACAGGCTTACCAGTGTGAATCAGGGTCAAAACCAGATTTTGGAAGAAGGATTGACTGATGTATTTACTCATTATTTAATTGATTTTATTTAAGTTTCATAGTGTTCCTCTAAAATTGAAAACTGAAAATACACAAATAAAAGCTAAAAAAGCATTATGACATAAATTATAAATAACTAATTGCTTCCAAAAATGTAATAATAAATATTTACACACCAAATTGTTAAATTTCTATCCTCTAAATTAAAATGAACACAAAGGAAGCACATCTTAAATTTGTTAAATGGCATCTTTTGAACAAACTTTATATTAGCACAGATTAGTTTGATAAATGCAAGCGAGGTGGGTTGACACTCTTTTGAATGTATTTGCTCTGAACTTCCCACAGTTAAGCATGCACAGACTGGAGTGATCAAAGCAAGCAAAACTGATTTAATGAGCCATATGCAGCTTTGGGTCAGTCGCTCTCTCTGGCCAAAACCAGGAAAGGTGTGCATTGTGGGGCATTAAGGGCCAGATTTACAAACAGCTTGCACCAGCGCAAAACCTCTTTTGGTGGTGTAAAATTAGCAGTGGAAAGGCATGGACAGTTATTTTTTTAAGGCTTACGTTATTGCATTTGCATTGGGGCAAGATGATTTTCTAAGGATTGTGTTTGTCAATTTACTGGTGTTTGCACCATTATTCCCCACTCCAAAAGAGCATGTCTTAAACCAGATGCTAATTCGCACTGCTCTTGGTAGATTGCATTGTCAATGCAAATAAAATGATTTTCTGTGTTCTTTAATTTGTGGGTCATTAGTAACTCTCCACTCCCATCTGCCCTTTTTTTGGAATTGTGACAATGACGTGACGCCTAAATGTTCTGTCCTGACTGCATTTTTTCAGGCAAAAATGGGTTTAAATGGCTAAAAAGATACTGCATATTTGTAGTACCTCTCCCATGTATATACTCACTTTAACTTTTCAAAAACCTTTACTTATTTGTTATTATTTTGTTATTTAAAGTGTCAAAACATCATGTGGGTGCGATTGTCCGGCCATAACTTCTGTTTTGAAAACATATTTGAAATTACTCTGAATTAATTCAAATTTATATACTGCACTATTTGGCATGATTTCCAAAATGTTTTGTAATCCTTTAAAAAAAATTCTAAGCATTTACATTTATATTTCCATCATAATATACAAACAAACTTTGTCCGATGATGTCTATTTTATGAAATATCATGTGGTGCGACCATCAAAGAACTACCATTTTGGGACTTATATGTTGAAAACTACTCAAACACAGGAAGTTACAATCATAAACCAATTTACCAAGGACCCATGGAAGCAGCAAGCAGGATGTCATGTGGTATGACCTAAAAAAATTTAATATTAAAGTTATTTCTACAAATATATATTTGTATTATAAATTTCATAGTGACATTTTTGGCAAGCTAGCTTGTTTTGTTTTGGTGGCCAATTATGTGCCTGTAAATTATGACTGAATTTGAAAATGGCATGTGGTGTGACCAAATATCATGTGGTGCGACCACTGCAGACTGTTTTCAATGACAGATATATGTCCTAGTTTGGCAGTTTTATGCTTTTATATTCAATCGACGGTTTATTTTAAAAAAAGTACTTTACTTTAGTACAATTTGGAATAGATTTTTATGCAATTTGGGATTTTTTTATATGTTTCAGACAGTTTATGTTCACTCTTTGTACAATATGAGAAAAATGCAAAAAAATAGAGCATGTAATTTCAGTTTAGTAATACTGCTTTTATTTGTAGTGTATTTATTATTGCCTATTTATACATTTAAAACTATTTTAATCTATTTTACCAAGCGAAAAAATTATTACCCTGCAGCAAGAGAGGAGTAGAGAATAAGAGTGAAATATTATTACAGTTTAAAATATCTGTTTACAATGTGAATATATAGTAAACTTTTAATTATTCCTGTGATCAAAGCTGAATTTTCAGCATCATAACTCCAGTCCACTCAGTGTCACATGATCCTTCAGAAATCATTCTAACATGACAGACCACAAAACCACTCAATGGGTCAATGTCATATGGGTCACATCCATCACACATTTTTTTTTAATTGAGATTTATACATCATATGAAAGCTGAATAAATAAACTTTCTATTGATATATGATTTGTTAAGATAGAACAATATTTGGCCGATACAACTGAAAATCTAGAATCTGAGGGTGCTACAAAATCGAAACATTGAGAAAATCGTCTTTAAAGTTTTCCATTTATGTTTGCAATATTGCTATATTCACTCACAAAAATAAATGTTTATACATTTCTGTTAGGACATTTACAAAATTTAAAACATATTTATTTAATATATATAACATTATTATTTGTTAGAAAGAAATTCTAAGTCAAGTTAAATTAAATGGTGCACTTGTGTTTGTGATGTGATTTTTATTAAAAAAAGGTTTATTAAATGTTTATGTTCAAGAAAATTCTTTGAAATTTGTATACAATCTGGTTTAAATCTTTTTTTTTGTATAAAATGGATTGTTCATTAATCTCTTTAAATATATTTTAACTATATAAGGTCTTCGTGTCATTTGGAGTGACCACTTGTCATGTGGTGTGACCAATAAAAGCAATCACTGTATTAAATAATGAAAAATATATTTTATCTCTGTGGCTGAAATATGAATCACAGATACAATATGCTTTAGTAAATTATATATTTAAAACATTTCTATCAGTTTTGTGTGATTTATAGGAAAAATAAGTCTGTTAACTAGATTTAAGAAGGCAACTCAGAAATTATAGAACATAAAAAATTAGATCATTATTTACAAAAACTCAAAAGAATTGCAAATACTAACTTGTAATACTAATTGCAAATAAGAACTTGTAAAATAATGTTCGACCATGTTAAGGAAATTAATAAATTTTAAGATAAATCATGGTCGCACCGCATGACATTTTTTAAGGCTACGGACAATTCATCTAGATGAAAAACACTATAATCACTTAAATTCAATTTTTAAAATGAATTTAGGTGTACACAACATCCTTAATGTTTGAACAATTGCAACAGATATTATTATTTTTAGTATTTTATAATTGGCCTGTGGAAAATCCTTATACGTCATTGACCCTTTTAACATTAATATAACATTACTTAGTGTTTGCTCACAATGCTAACATATATAGTAAACTTCCACAATTATAAATCTTAAAAATGTAGTATAGTAAAGACTGACCAAAACTCCAACATGAATGCTGTAATTGTATCACCCATCATAAATTAGGGTTAGCTTTTGCCTTAACTAATGTATACATCGCTACTGAAAATCACAACATTTCCATGAGATTCACATAATTAAAAATGTAAGATTTTACATGAAGTTCAACAAGTTCAGTTTTCATCACACACACTCAAACTCACTCCAGCTGCTGTAAACTGGAGGAGGCTAATCCTTCTGTTCTGATCCCCCGGCTAATCTTCGGAGGCGCTGGAGAGTGCTCCCGTTAAAATCCTCACATAATTGCAGTCACAAAGCTAATGAGTCATTCAGGCCTAGAATAGCGGTGCCAGGCTATCATCAGAACCTGCGCAGAGCTTTGTCTGTCACTCCTGTCACCGTCAACCAGAAATATCACAACGAGAAAGTAGGAAAACACAGGCGAGGATCCAGTAAACAACGCCCACAATCCTGCCAACATAGGGGTTTCTTTTTCAAGACTAATTGAATTTAGAGATCAAATCTTTTGTAGGCATTCCTGGAACAGAGTCAACAGCGCTTCTGCGAGGAGCATTTGCATGTAGACACTATGGACGAGCTTTGAAAGTTCTAATCCAATCACCGCCACTAGACCCGATGAAAATTTACTTCCAAGTTCAAACCATCTCCATCTGGAACCTGCTGACCTTTCAGAGCTCCAACAGAGATTCTCATGCCGCTATTGAGACTGCCGTGATAAAACAGAATGTGCTCTTAGCTGCCTTACCGTGATTCTAACGATGACCGTAGCCGTTCCAGGAGGGAGGACTCCAGCGTGATCCAACGCCTCCACTTCAAACGTGTAGGTGCTGTTTCCTGCTTCCAAGTCCTCAAAGTCTAGCGCCTGCAGAACTGATACGGCGCCGGTCAGGCGGTTCAGGCTGAAGAGCTGCCGAGCCGCTTCTGTTTTTATTCTGTAGGTCACGTCAGAGACGAGATCAGCATCCACCGCCTGAGAGACACAGAGGAAGCGGAACAGATAGAATGAAGGTTTAAAAGAGAGATAATTAATTATCCCACATTTTGCAAGGTACGTTAAGAATAAAGTAGTCTAACAAATTCATTAAAAGGACAGTTCACCCAAATATGAACATTTTCTTGTAATTTACTCATCCCCATCTTGCGCCAATTCTGCATGACTTACTTTCTTCTGTTCAATACAAAAGATGATATTTACATATCCATGCAATGAAAAAGTCATTAAAAAAAACAGCGAAAACATTCTTCAAAATGAGGTGAATAAATCAAAAAGCATGGATTGTATTTCAGACCCTACACCTTTTTTAATACACTGTAAAAAAATATTTTCATTATTTGTAATCACAACATTTTTTCTTTTGTCAAATCAACTTAAACAATTTAGGTAGTTCAGATAACATATTATTTTGAGTTTCTGATGCTTAAATCAATCTCCTTCATTGTATTAACTAAATTTTTCCAGTTCAATGAACTTAAAATTAAGGCAACCAGGTTACTTACTTTAAGTTATACCAACAATATATTTTTTACAGTGAAGAACTGGCATTCACAGTCTATTTTACTTTCCTAATTCCACAAAAGGTGTGTGAAGCAATAAATCATATATTTTAAAAAGTTGGTTAAGATGGGTTTTATCCATCTGCAACTAATTGGATCAGTGGCTTGATCAGATCACCTGAGAAATATTAAAATAGCCGTCTCATGATCAGCATGAAATTCTGTTCATAACTCATTTAAATTTTGTAATCAGGTTTATTTTTTGTGTGGAACTGAATGTTCAACTAGATAAAAAGTAAGCAGGACTTGGGAATTGAGTGGATTGTGAAATGTTGCCGTTAAAATACCAGAATTGAGGCATGTGGTTGGATGAGATGGGATAAAGCAGTAAGAAGGATTTGTAATTTGTAAATCATTGTAATTAATCTGACTGGATTAGCAAAAATAGGCATTAGTGATAGTGGTGGGTGGGAAGTTGCTTCATCAGTGACTAAATATTCTAAAAAACATTTTCGCTGATTAGTTCTTCCACAGGATACATTGTTCTTTATTTGTTTATTGGAATTTAAAGTAACACCAGATAAATTTTCAACCTTCATAATATATTTCCAAGTCTTTTGTGATGGTACATCGACTTACAATAGGTTGAATGACACGTCTGCCATAGCCTGACGGGGTCTGTAGCGTTTTTAATCGTACTTTTAAACTTCAGGTTTCGGGTAGTAACCCGCTGAACAAAGAGAACTACAAAATTCGACTGCTTTATGGCATATACGTCACTTCCACCACCACCCCCACTTCCTTAAAATCGGACGTGCGAGCCAAATGTTATAGTCATGGCCGAAGCAGCACAGAAAAACAAGAAAGCAAAGGTTTTATCGGAGCAAAGCAAAAATAGAAAGTGATTGCATTAAAGGCAGAACGAGGATCAACATTGGGCCAGCATTTTCTCGCTGGCGTGAGCTAAAGGAGGAAGGAGGGGTGCCTGACCAATTTTTGGAGGAGGGGTGCCCGACCTGACTGTGTTACGGAAGCCTCTGTTTATCTTCATGAATCAAGTAATGATAGTAGAGTAGCAAATTATCAATCTGGTAGCTAGTAAACAATATTATAGTTTTTGATGGTTTGCTATCGCTGAGCATTCTCGTTCTGATTTGAACTTTGCAATCGATGAAATGCAAATAGCAAATGTTTGACCAAACAACCAATACACCAGGCTACTATAATGATGCTGGCTTGTAAATGTGAGCATCGCGATCATTTGTCGTTAGAAAAAAATAAAACCCATGAAATTATATTCATATCACATGCTGAAATATATGCCACTGTACCTGGGATTAAGACATTTCACATGCAACGCAAGCAGAACACCTGCATGTGACCTCCTCCTACAGTGTTCAGGGC
Organism: Hybognathus amarus; assembly: GCA_030378365.1. Lineage (NCBI taxonomy): Eukaryota > Metazoa > Chordata > Actinopteri > Cypriniformes > Leuciscidae > Hybognathus > Hybognathus amarus. The sequence goes on along the minus strand of JAQIUQ010002716.1, from coordinate 491,205 downwards.
TATCATGGTTGTCAACAAATGCACGTGCATGTAGGATGGCTAAGTTACAACAGTAGTAGAGGACAATACTGTTTCCCAACTGTAGGGGACCCCGAGAGCAAAAGTTACCTGGTGTTACTTTAAGTCTTGACAATAAATAAATAAATAAATACATAAATAAATATTTGCAATGATGTTCACTGGTGAACAGTCAGACCAAGAACACATATTAATAAAAAGTAAAAAGCATTATTTAAGTTCAACAAACTAAAATGATAGCAGAAAAAAAGATTCTCACTGGAATTTACATGATACAGGACTTTTTTTTAGTTTGTCTTATCTTTAACATCAATGTGTGGAAGGTTTTACTTGAAAAGTGTGCTTGAGCTACCCTTCTTTAAAATAAATGCCACTTGGTTTGAAGAGTAGCTATACAACGCATTGACATTTATACATTTGTTAAAGTGCCTCAGGTGTCCAAATATATTCTAGGGCCGCTGTGCATGCTAAGCACTCATAGCTGTGTTCCACATGTGTGCGCATCTGAAGCTGATTAGGAGTGAAAGCTGAGAGGAGAGGAGAGGAGAAGAGAGGAGAAGAGAGGAGAGACACTCTGTCTCAGTGGGTGGGGGAACCTTTCAGGTGTCTTTCTTTGATGTGGAAGGCACAAGGAATTAAATTCTACACTGATCTCAAAGGTTTCAGAAGTATATAAATAAAGCTTGGGAGCCCTAGAGGGAAGCAGCACAGGGAATCTGATTAGTTGATCAGCCCCTGGACCAGATCCTGTCACCAGGACCCACAGCGCTCTGACACCAGCCAGTGCTGCAGGGACCCGAAGGTGTCAGACACACTGAGATAAAAATACAGCGGCAAGATCACCGTCTTCAAACAGTGTCGCTCATTTGCTCTCTCAACCACCGACCAACAACCTTATTTCTCCTTCGGTCTAAGAGGGGAATTCACTTTTCAATTGAGCCTGCTGATGCTACTGTGTGAACACATATTGTTTTTTTCTGCATATGAATGCAAATGTGGCCAGATATAGCATGGATTCAGTGAGATTTTTATTTTGCCAGCGCTAAGAACATGGCAACGCCTGAGCACACAGCTCTCATTCTCCGTATTCATTAGCTATGGTCTTTGTCTAACAGTTTTGCCTAATGCATTACTAGATAGAACTGTTAAACAAAGAAAGTAAACAGTCAATGAAAAGTATAACATTTGCTTGTATATTACTTATCATCTTTTATCTATTAAGTTCCGTATAGATTACAAAGGATTGCTACTGACAAAAAAACCTAAACGGATAAGCTCCTGTGTATTAAACTGCTCTTCGATCGCCTGACAATCCATCACGCTCTTTAAGGTCACAAAACTCTACACTCTTGGTTGGACCTAGGATATGTGAGTCCACTAAAGGAGGGAGAGTGTTTTCACATTTGGCTCCTAAACTCTGGAATAGCCTTCCTGATGATGTTTGTGGCTCAGACTCGCTCTCCCAGTTTAAATCTAGATTAAAGACGCATCTCTTCAAGGATTTACATAACGGACCTCATAACCATGTACTCCAGTTTAAGATCAAATGCACATGATTATATTTGCCTAATGTTATGAACAGCTGCTACGCTAACTACTCATTTGCCTTTCTGTTTTATCTCGGGATGCCCATCCAGAGGTCACTTGAGAGTATGCTAGTCCCAGTTTGGTTCTAGCCTCTTATGAAGACTTTGGATGCTCCAACACCTGTGAAGAGACGACGCCAACTCCTGTGAGGACTTCAGATGTGCAAACTCTGAATCAGCATGCACCAATGCTATTTTCTATATCATATTCCGTATCATTGTTCACAACTTGTGATAAAAATATCAATAAGCTCATTGTTTCCGTAAATTAAAGAGCCCCTATCATGGATTTTTGAAAATGACTGTTCATGTGGTGTGGAATATAGCTCTAAGGGAATGGAAACATCCTGCAAAGATTTATATCTGAAAGTGCGCCGTATATAAAGTTATTGTCTTTCAAAAGTGAGAGTCAACTCTGAGTCTATGAAATGAATTGTTTTTGAAACGAGTCATTAGCTATTTCATAGTGACGTAGATACAAAACATTAGCATATTGGCCACGCCAAGTTACTGCACGCGCATATGGAAGTGTAAACTTGAAGTCTACACATTTAAATACTTCACCATAGCATCATGTCGAGAAGACGCATGTGTTCTACAATACAAAGATAGTTCAGCCACTTTGTTTTCATTGCCCAGGGACGATCATGTGAAGAATTGGTGGTTAGAGTTCATATTTGCAACAATACCACAACAGAATAGCCCGATTGTGTTCTCATCATTTTAACGACGAATCATTCAAAAACATAAATGAATTCAAATGTGGATTCGCAAGCCGGTTGTTCCTGAAGGAGGGCTCAGTACCCCCACAGTGTATATGGATCAGCTTCCTCCTCCGAATCACAACCTGTAAGTATTATTGATAATTGTTGGTTTTATGGGTTTTGTAGCATCAGGGCACGAGGAGGGAAGGCGCAATGAGTATGTGTGTGTGTGTGTAAGTTACGCTCAGCGCAGCTTCTAGGTCTCCAATGTCATTTTTTTTCCATGTGAAATGTTTGTCGCTGTCATTGGAGTTGTCATAAAGAATAGAGCGTCTTGTAGTACTGCAGTGCTTTATCAATTTGTTTATGCATTATGCTAACAAACAATTACTGACTGGGTCATCTGACCAATCACCGCCAATTAGCGTCACGCAAAGGAGTGGTTTGGAAAAATGAGTCGTTGAACGAATAATTTTGGAGTTGGTGAGCAAATCAGGTAAAAATAAATGCATATTATAATACAACAAAAGTGTATTTTGTCATTGCATTCATGTAAAACTGTTGTTGGGGACTCCCAGAACAATATTAGGAACATTTTAAATGCCATAATAGGTGCTCTTTAATACATTGTTAGCTAACTGTGTGATTTGTATATGTACAGTTCTGAAATACATAACTTAGACAGTCACCTGTGATAACAGATCACTCTAAATTGTAATGTAGAAACATGCACTTTCTGTAAAAGCAGAATTGTGAAAAGCGCAATACAAATAAATGTAAATTTAATTATCAGTGACAGAGAGGCAAACACTGTTATACTTTCTTATTTATCGTCTGCATTCAGCAAATATGCATTGAATATGTAATAAACATTTAATTTCACAAACCTTGCAGACTTAGGGGCCTTAAAACGCAAACTTTTGAAAGCGGGTTTCAAAGTGAACACGGTAACACTTTATTTGAAGGGGTGTGCATAAGACTGACATGACACTGTCATAAACATGACATAACACCTGTCATGAACATGAAGGAGTCTTTATGAATTTATGACTGTTGTCATTAAGTGTCATTCGGTAAATTATGACACTTGTAATGCAAAGTTGACATTGTTTAAAATGTCTTTGTTATGACAACTTGACATTACTACCCTATCTTATCGACCAATTTGATACGAATTCGTACGAGTGATTAAAAAGTGGCTAATTCGTACGACCTTACTCGTACAAATTCGTATGATTTGTCTAAACCCACGTGACGGTTAAGTTTAGGGGCGGGGTTAGGGTCGGTCATTCGAACGAATTCATACGAATTGGCCAATTCGATAAATATGTACGATTTTAGCAAAATCGTACTAATTTGTATCGAGTGAGGTCGTATGAATTGTTACGAATTAGCCACCTCGTAAAATTTGTACGATTCCCGCTGAAATCGGGTTGGACATTAACAAAGACAAAAATGTCTTGTTTATGACAACTTGACATAACCAAGAAATCATAACCTGTTAACCTGTAATGTGTTAACATTACATTACCCTATCACATGTTATGGTTGGTTTTAACTTTGGTTGTCATGACACCATTATAACTGTGACATTAATATTTTACTTGTCCTCAAGTAAAGTGGAACACATTTTACTAGTTATAAAAATGTCATTAAGGGTCATTAGACTGTCAAATGCATTAACAACAGTGTCATTAATATTTTCCCTTACGTCAATAAAGTGGAACACGTTGGACTAGTTATGATTTCTTGGTTAATGCCAAGTTGTCATAACAAAGACATTTCTGTCTTTGTTAATGTCAAGTTGTCATAATCAAGACATTTTTGTCTTGGTTAATGTCACGTTGTCATGACAAATACATTTTTGTCTTTGTTAATGTCAAGTTATCATAACAAAGACATTTTAAACAATGTCAACTTTGCATTAAAAGTGTCATAATTTACCAAATGACACTTAATGACAACAGTCATAAACATTCATAAAGACTCCTTCATGTTCATGACAGGTGTTATGTCATGTTTATGACAGTCTCATGACAGCCTTATGCACACCCCTTCAAATAAAGTGTTACCATGAACGCTTTTAGAATTTTATAGGAATTTTATAGATTACATAGTTGTTGTTGTTTTTTTTTTTTCAAAGTGTTTCTTTACAAAGTAGTTATTTGATTATTCATCTAGTTCAGCTGTGGTCTAATTAGTTCTCCTTGTTTGTTACCCTGTTTCCGTGATCCTTTGCTGGTTCTTGTTAACACACATGAGTTTGGTTATGGTTTTCTTTCATTGCAATTAAGTGTACTTTGTATTCATCTCCATTCGTCCGGTTGTCTACACCAATGCTTAGACTTCGTGAGAGGATCAGAAAATAAAAATCCCAGCTAAAATGACTCGAGCCATCAACAAAATAAACCTCAGCTGACAGACATCCAAACAACATTGCCTGCCGACTTTTGCCTATGAAACAGTTTTCAAAATATCTTCCACACAGGAAAAGTAATATTTAGAAAGTCATGAGAGTGGCAGATGAAAATGACAGAACTATCCCTTGAAGTTGGACTGCAGATGATATCAAAATAAGAGAGTTTTACACGTTAAAGTGGCCTAACAGTTAGTGAGTTTGTCACTGACACTTTTTGCTGATTTTAGTCTCTAGTTTATTTAAAATTCATTGGTGATTGTGTTGTTGGCGTTCTGCTAAAACTCCCAAGAGCGTGATCGTTTAGAGGCACATTTACAACAAAACAGCATCTCCTCCTTTTCACACTTGGGTCTGTCAAGCCTGTCAATATTTATCTAGTTAAATATGCAGCCGTCAGGAATAAACAGGCAAATGCAGAGATGCTTTCCCCACAATCTCAGGGGAAACTAAACACACATAATCAGCCAGTTACTGTCAGGCCAGAAGACACAACACAGATAGACAGACCCATAAATAAACACACACCTACAAGCAATCTGTTTTTACTTCCTTTCTAAAAGTCACGTTAGAGATGCCTGGTCAAACGGAGGTTGACTGATGACGCAGAAATTTCACATTTCACTTCACTTTCTCAACTGTTTATGAGTGAGCCACTCATCAACATCAAATCATGCAGTTTTAGATATGAGAGCACTACACAATGGGTCTAGTGAGCTATGGATGAGTCAAGCATAATGAGAGCAGAACGCTTACACTGAGTCTCAGGATGACGGTTCCAGCCGGGGTGTTCTCTGGGACGTTGACTGTGTAGGTGGGCTGGGAAAACACTGGGCTGTTGTCATTGATGTCTATCACCTCCACCAGCAGCGTGATGGTGGTCCTGCGGGGGTCAACCGCCCCATCTGACGCCTCCACGATCAGATCGTACCGGCTGCGAGTCTCTCTGTCCAACGGCACAGCTGTGAAGATGCTGCCCGTGGCGTTTATGGTGAACAGAGACACAAAGCTGAGCAGCCGGTATCGGACCTGACCGTTGAGCCCGGCATCAGGATCAGTGGCCTGAAAACAGAGACATGTGTTCATGATCATGGAATTTTATTTCATACAGTATAAAGGGAAAAAAAAATAATAATAAAAATGTAAAAAGTAAATAAAATAATTGTTCCATTCAAAAGTTACACTTACAAAAATTAAATTAACAAAACTAGCACTTACTTTTATTTAGTGATTTACACTACTGGTCAAAAGTTTAGGGTTGGTAAGATTTTTTATGTTTTTAAAAGAAGTCTCTTTATTCTGCTCACCAAGGCTGCAATTTTTTGACAAAAAATACACAAAAAACACAGTAATATTGTGAAATATTATGACAATTTAAAATGACTTATGTTAATATATATTAAAATGTAATTTATTCCTCTGAAAAAAGCTGAATTTTCAGCATCATTACTCCAGTCTTCAGTGTCACATGATCCTTCACAAATCACTCTAATATGATGATTTTATGCTCCAAAAACATGTATGATTATTATCCATGTTGAAAACAGTTTTTTACATTTTTATTTCAGGATTCTTTGATGAATAGAAAGTTCAAAGAACAGCATTTATTTAATTAGAATCTTTTCTAACATTATAAATGTCTTTACTGTAACTTTTGATCAATGTAACTCATCCTTGATGAATAGAAGTATTGATTTCTTATTTATTTCCCCCCAAAATAAAATACAAATTCTTACTGACCCCAAACTTTTTAAAGGGTAGTGTTTAATGTAACAAAAGCTTTCCATTTCAGATAAAAGCTGTTCTTTTGAACTTTCTATTCATCAAAGAATCCTGAAATAAAAATGTAAAAAACTGTTTTCAACATGGATAATAATCATACATGTTTTTGGAGCATAAAATCATCATATTAGAGTGATTTGTGAAGGATCATGTGACACTGAAGACTGGAGTAATGATGCTGAAAATTCAGCTTTTTTTCAGAGGAATAAATTACATTTTAATATATATTAACATAAAAAAGTCATTTTAAATTGTCATAATATTTCACAATATTACTGTTTTTTTTGTGTATTTTTTATAAAAAAATTGCAGCCTTGGTAAGCAGAAGAGACTTCTTTTAAAAACATAAAAATCTTACCAACCCTAAACTTTTGACCAAGTAGTGTATTTGTAATGTAATCAAAGATTTCTATTTCAAAAAAAAAAAAAAAAAAAAAAAAATGCTGTTATTTGGAACTTTCTATTCATTTATTTGAAGCAAATCTGTTAAACATTGATAATTATAAGAAATGTTTCTTGAGGAGCAAAACAGCATATCAGAATGATTTCTGAAGGATCATGTGACAATGAAGACTGGAGTAATGATGCTGAAAATACAGCTTTGCCTTCACATGACTAAATAATATTTTGTAATCTATATTTTAAAAATTGTAAATCACAAAAAATATGTCACAATATTGCTGTTTATACTGTATTTTGATCAAACATACAGCCGCATAAGAGACTTCTTTCAAAACAATCAAAAAATCATACTGATCCTAAACTTGTGTATGGTACATACAATATGAATTTTAAAAATGAAAATGTTTTGTTATTATAAAAACAAACAAAAAAAAACAACTATTTATGTTTTGTTATTATAAAAAATTATATATATATATATATATATATATATATATATATATATATATATATATATATATATATATATATATATATATATAAGTAATATACAAAGTACACTACTTTTTATATCTATATAAATTAGACTACTTTTATTTTAAATTTAAATAAAAATTTTGGGGTGAACTAATCCTTTAAAACCTCTAGAATTACTATAATTTGCCTTTACATAAAATAATAAAAATATGAAATATTAAGGCTGCCCTAACAGTCAGACTTTCATTAGTCATTTAGTCACAGGAAAAAAAATATGTTTGTAAAATAATCGCGCTTTCTGTCGTTTTCGTTCTAGAACTTAAGAGCATCACATAATTGAAACAAAACTCAGCATATACTTTCCTCACAGACATGAAAAATATATCTATAAATATATATCTGTCACATTTAAATGAACAAAAATATTCTCAGATTATCCGTATGAAACGTGCATATAAGCGCGTGGAGATTATGAGTCAGCATTGTTGACTTAAAAGAAAAGATTGGTATTTTACACTTAAAGCCCTCTTTTAAGATCGTTTCTGATTAAATACAACGATTAAGATTGAAATTTGGACACATGCTGCTGGCCCAAAGATTTTCAGTTTCTGTGGTTGCAACCCCCCACCTCCACAATGTGTACATAGGTGCACCGGAACAATCCTTCCTAAAACGCATTAAACTTTAGTTTACAAAGACGTGAAACTCAGCGAGTGGTATAGGGTGTTCACTGATATGCTTACACAAAAATCGATGCAAAAGATGCTTTCCAACAGGTTTTATCATAGTTTTTTGTCCAAGTCAAGTCAATGGAGTTGGACAAAAACTATGAAACAATCTGTTGGAAACCTGTTTTTCCCCTCAGAACAGTTTATATCTCACAATTCTAACTTTATAACATGCAATTGTGACTTAATATCAATCAATTCTGACTTTATATCTCGCAATTCTGACTTTAAAACAGGCAATTGTGACTTTATATCAATCAATTCTGACTTTATACTGTATTTCGCAATTCTGACATTATAACATGCAATTGCGACTTTATATCACGCAATTATGACTTTATATCTCGCAATTCTGACTTTATATATCGCAATTCTGACTTTATATCTCGCAATTCTGACTTTATATCATGCAATTCTGACTTTATATCACGCAATTCTGACTTTATATCACACAATTCTGACTTTATATCACGCAATTCTGACTTTAAAACAGGCAATTGTGACTTTATATCAATCAATTCTGACTTTATACTGTATTTCGCAATTCTGCCTTTATAACACACAATTGCGACTTTATTTCACGCAATTATGACTTTATATCTCACAATTTTGAGAAATAAAGTCAGAATTGCTAATGTAAAATCGCAATTATGGGGAAAAAAAAGTCAGAATTGTGAGATAAAAAGTCGTTTTATTTTTCATTCTGTGGTGGAAACAAGCTTTCTAAGGGCAGCCCTATAAAATATATATATAAAATACTAAAAATAATCACTGGCAGTCCTTTAGGGAAAAGAAATAAAGACTTGCTGAACTAATCCCATTCCTGTGTGGTTACAGCAGCTCATTTGTATGTGAGGAGGGAGCACCGCTCGACTGTAATGGCTTCAGAGGTGCCTGCCATAATTCCTTCCTCTAGTAATTACAGATGCAGATGGGAAGAATAACTGTGTGTGTGTGTGTGTGTGTGTGTGTGTGTGTGGGGGGGGGGGGTATTAGAGAAGCATGCAGGGTAACGAACATGAACGACAGAGACTCCAGGGAAGAGAGGGAGAGATGAGATGAGGGACAGAAAGATGAGGGCCAAAATCCAAATGCGGCGAATTGAAATAAGTGAAATGAAAGGAGCATGTCTGAGCCTTGAGAAATTACAGGCACATCTGAGCACTGAGGAATGAAAGTGCTGCCCGTGGCCCTCTCATTAAACGTCCTGACAGCACACCTACATGGCATCTGTGCGCCTCAATAATTAACTAATGGAAGGGAATATGTAAACAGACCAATAAATAAACAAACAAACTCTACACAATACAAACAAAAGCCGGTTTCCTAACATCACTAATGACTGCTATTCCATGGTGCTATAAGGTGCTATATGTATTTTTAGCGGCCTCTATCGGTGATGTTTCAGATTGTAACCAATTTTTACAAAAGCGCTCGTCCTCTTGCGCGTGCTCGAACCACACGAGCGAGCACTCATGGTACACGCCACACTGAGACTTTCAACACACCGGAAAAAGCATCACACAACATGCTGGAAACTCATGTAAACTCCCACTGCAACGTTACAATAATAGGCTACTTTTATCAGCTTGACGTCAGCTTAACTAATGCCCCATGTTCGTACCATGATAACGCTACATTTGTGGTGCTACTTAGCATAAGGCATTTTACTAACTATTCGTGTATCTTTCACAATCAGCAACAGTGTTGGGGAGTAACGGAATACATGTACCGCTGTTACGTATTCAGAATACAAATTATGAGTAACTGTATTCCGTTACAGTTACAATTTAAATAGTTGGTTTTTAGAATACAGTTACATTATTGAAATCAATGGATTACACGGCGATACTCCTCTGTTTCACGAGTTTATTCACTGTCTAAATAAAGTAAGGCAACTCAGCATTTCTCAGAAGCCCCAATATGAAAAAGAAAAAATGTGCGGCGGTTTGCGTGACCAGTCACAACGAGTCGGAAGAGGAGCAGCGCGGGAGCTAGATTAGAGATGGAGCCGGAACAACAAAATGCAGAATCGCCTCACGCCCTCCAACTGGACGGGAGTTATCCTTCCCGTCCAGATGCAGTGCTCCCACATCTTTAAATTACTGAAAGTATTATTTGAAGTTAACATTATAAAATACGTAGACCTAAATACTTTAAAATCGGCCAATGCAGCGCTATGGACGTGCTTTGCAGTCAAAACTTGAAATAGAAATTCTCAGAAAATGCATATAATACGAATATATTGAAACGTCTGTTTATATTGCCATACTCCCATAATAAAGGACTCCAGACATCAGAAAAACATCTGTTTACTTATGTGTTTTCTATGAGGGATATAAACATGCGTATGACGCATAAAATCTTAACTTATTTTTTAGTAGCCTAATTCTGTGAAATATGCTCAAACCAAAAGTAATACTACCCACCAGATAAAGAAGGCTGGCTTTCCACAGAACATAAAATATTCTTTTTATGAAATGTTTGCGTTCGCATAGGAAAAAAAAAACAATGTTATAGGCTACGGACATGACCACTCTGAAAGCGGCAAACAGAAAGCATAAAGCCTTTCTTTTGAGTGAATTTCGTTTTAAATTATTATCTCTTAATTTTAGTAAATGTTTCATCAACTAATTGCCTGGATTTGAATTGAATTGAACTGGAGCTCGTCATAAACGAACCGAATGTTAACGTAAGATTAAATTTGCCATAGACAAGTCTACTTTTAAACATAACAATTCAAAATGAAACAAAACAAACTGCTCTCTGCTTATGTAATCCGTATGAAATGCGCATTTCTCTCTGGCGCGTTTAGCCAGGCTACTGCAAAGATCACGAGTCAGCATCATCAAATTCATCTTTGCAGGTGACAGTGACACAGAAAACACGTGTTTATTAATAAACAATTTAAATATCTCCTTGCTATATTTGACATATTCATAATCATTAGGCTACTTTTGCCGGTTCTTTGTGACAGCTTTTAGGTGCTTTATTGGCAGCACCATCCCTCCATGTTACAACGCGTCACCCCGCATCACCCTTCGGCATACACTTTTAAATGCAGTTCAATGTGGAAGTAATCCAAGTATTCAGAATACGTTACTCAGATAAGTAACGTAACGGAATACGTTACAAATTACATTTTGGGGCATGTATTCTGTAACGTATGAAAGTATCTTGAAAGTATCCTTCCCAACACTGATCAGCAATGTCAACATAGGTGAATGTATAATATGATAACATAACGTAATGTAACAGTAAGATCGTTTAAAGTAACATACTGTACTTAACGTGTCTGGAAATGTGTATTATAAACAATATGATAGTAGTAGGATTAGTGATTTTAGACATTAGATCTAGTACATAAAATAAAAGTTACACCCTAAAAGCACCTACTTTTTATTATCCTGGAAGTCTATTGTATTCATTTATGTCTCATATAAGTTTAGCTTGCTATTTCATTACAATTTACCATTATTTCAGCATATCTGAAAACTTGTAATTTATCAAAATAAAAATAGCGGAGGTCTCTCCATAATTCAAACACTCTGCCGATGTTGATCCGTGTTTTCGTCCTAAGTTGATCAGATTCACGTTTGGCCTGACGAGCTTCAGCAAATACATTTTTTATATTTCTGTGGAGTTTGTGTTGGGGTACGTGTTGTGCTGGAGGCAGGTCTTTTTTAGTGTTATCAGACTCCATGTCGTTCACTGCAGCGCGTTTATGTAAATTGTAGACTTTACATAAAAAGAGGCTCAGGAGTGCTCATGCACGTCACATCCAATGGATTTCACAGAAAATCCGACCAGGAGACTTCACATAGAAATAGGAATACAAGCCTTCAGAGGTAATTGCAAAACCCGACAAGTGGATCATTGTAATGTGTGATTACAACCCCTTCACACACAGGTAATAAAAAAGGATTCATTTTAGAATATAAGTTAAGTTTTAGTTAAACTACCTTTAAGTTTTAAATCACCTCATTGCCTTCACTAGTTCATTTTAAATGACAAATTCATTTTTAACAGTGCATTAGGTACATAATGAGATAATACACAAACACTGATCCTATTAATTAGAAGAAATATTAAGTTTTAGGTACATAATCACAGGACATGCTAAAACACACACACATATGCTGCGTCCCAATTCGCCTACTTATACTACGCCCTAAAAGTATGTACTCTTTTTGTGAAGAAAAAGTATATACTTTTGAGTGTGCAGCAAAAAGAGTAGTCAAGCTTTGGGACATACTATCACGTCATATTTAACGGACGGCTCTGTCGCGTGCTGCGTGCATCCTGTCACCGTAAACTGCCCTGTCAATCATCTTGTCACAGTTAAAATCCTCCTTTCCTACCGTTTCAGAGCACGTTCATCTGCCAGTCGTGGGTCTTTCATGCAGATACTCTCCTCGTGTTTGCAATTTGAATATAATGATGCATTTAAAAAGTAATGGCTAAACGTGTCTTTACAAACGTTCACAATGCTGCTGCATATGCAATATAATGTGGACAACATTGAATAAATTCATTTTCGTCTGGTTAGATACTGATAATTAATCACTCAAACCTGTTTATCTAAACCTCTCTACACAGCCGCGGGACCAGCGCGGGACTCGCGCGCCCTCCGTGTCTGTAGTCCTTTAACACTTTTTACTCGTGTTTGTAGTTCTAACCGAATCCTCGTCCACCGCACAATGGTTTGTGGGCAATATCAGCCGTTAGAGTGTGCACCGATCTACACTTCGGATTCTGACCGGAAATCAGTAGACCATCCGGGTATCTTTGAAACACTCATTTCAACATACTACGTTTTGGGACGTACTAATTCTATTTTCGAATACTATTTAGGACGGATAGTATGCGAATTGGGACGCAGCAATACACTCACCAAAAGGATTATTAGGAACACCTGTGGAGAATGGGCTGACTGATTCAAGCTGATAGAAGAGCAACTTTGACTAAAATAACCACTCGTTACATGCAGCAAAGCATTTGTGAAGCCATAACACGCACAACCTTGAGGCGGATGGGCTTTAACAGCAGAAGACCCCACCGGGTACCACTCATTTCCACTACAAATAGGTAAAAGAGGCTACAATTTGCAAGAGCTCACCAAAATTGGACAGTTGAAGACTGGAAAAATGTTGCCTGGTCTAATGAGTCTCAATTTCTATTGAGACATTCAGATGGTAGAGTCAGAATTTGGCATAAAATGAACGAGAACAGGGATCCATCATGCATTGTTACCACTGTGCAGGCTGGTGGTGGTGTAATGGTGTGGGGGATGTTTTCTTGGCACACTTTTTAGGCCTACCTGAGCATTGTTTCTGACCATGTCCATCCCTTTATGGCCACCATGTACTCATCCTCTGATGGCTACTTCCAGCAGGATAATGCACCATGTCACAAAGCTTGAATCAAATAACTATTTTGGTTCAAATTGAATTCTTGATCATGACAAGCTTCAAGATCATGACTGTGCTAAAATTCACTGTACTAAAATGGCCCCCACAGTCACCAGATCTCAACCCAATAGAGCATCTTTGGAATGTGGTGGAACGGGAGCTTTGTGCCCTGGATGTGCATCCCACAAATCTCCATCAACTACAAGATGCTATCCTATCAATATGGGCCACATAGAATTAAGGCAGTTCTGAAGGGGGTTGCAAAAGGGGGTCAAACACAGCATTATTATGGTGTTCATTTATTTAGATGTTTGTATGTGTCCCTGCTGAATAAAATACCATTTTTATTTAATTGAAAATAACTTTGAACTATAATGTATACCTTGCCCAGACAGAGACACGAACAGACAGACAAGAACAGACAGACAGACAGACAGACAGATAGATCGATAGACGAATAGATAGACAGATAGATATAGATATTGATCCATCAATCAGATAGATGGATAGATTGAAGATAGATGGATAGATGGATGGATAGATAGATAAATAGACAGATCAATTCAATTTATATTGATTTAAATTATAATGAATAGATAGATAGATAGATGGATAGATCGAGATAGATGGACAGACAGACGGACAGACGGACAGACAGACAGACAGACAGACGGACGGATAGATAGACAGACGGATAGATAGATAGATAGACAGACAGATGAGAGCAATTGATTCGATATTAATTTATATAGATGATGATGATAGATCGATAGATAGATAGATGGATAGATGGATAGATGGATAGATGGATAGATGGATAGATGGATAGATGGATAGATGGATAGATGGATGGATGGATGGATGGATAGATGGATAGATCGAGATAGATGGATAGATAGATAGATAGATAGATAGATAGATAGATAGATAGATAGATGATAGATGATAGATGATAGATGATAGATGATAGATGATAGATGACAGATGATAGATGATAGATGATAGATGATAGATGATAGATAGATATAGATAGATATAGATAGTATATAGATAGAATATAGATAGATAGATAGATAGATAGATAGATAGATAGATAGATAGATAGATAGATAGATAGATATGACAGACACACAGATCAATCAATCGATGAATAGATGGATAGATGGATAGATCGAGATAGATAGACAGACGGGCGGACGGACGGACGGACGGACGGACGACGACAGACAGATAGATAGATATTTCCCTAAGGTGAATAAGTCCATCAGATTTGGTTGCTTTATTTTGTTAAAGGCTTGTTTGAAGCTCTCAGTGTGAATACAAATTTTAAAGCCTTTGGACATATTAGCCTTTGGCAAACAACACGGCTGTAGTGTAGTGTGTTTGAAGTGCAGGAACACACTGACGTGCGTTTCCGATGTGTGAAGTGCCTGTCCGTATGTGTATGCCTGTTTGTTGTCACAGCACAATAAGGATCCAGGTGGTTTGGATCTCCACGGGGATCTGTGTGTGAATTTGAGAGTCGAGGCCTCAAAAGTTTGGTGATCACCTGCGTGTTGTGAACATGGCAGACTACACAGAACATGTCTCGACGATGAGAGGATGATGAAATGAAAAGAAAGCTGGATGGAAGGAGAGAGAACAGCTCTTAGGCAGACTCTGAGCAACAGCGTCCATAACACTCATTTTTATATTTTTTATTTTTTCAGACTACTAATTTAGATAATATGTAATGATAATTCATTACATTTTCAGTGGGGCCAAAAAGTATTTAGTCAGCCACTGATTGTGCAAGTTCTCCTACTTAGAATAATGAGAGAGGTCTGTAATTTTCATCATAGGTACACTTCAACTAGGAGAGACAAAATGAGAAAAAAATCCAGGATATCACATTGTAGGATTTTTAAAGAATTTATTTATTTAATAAATTAGGACCCAAAGCACTTTACAGCCATAGTGTGCCAGAATGCCCACACACACCAGCCTGCTGGTGGAGAGGAGACAGGGTGATGAAGCCAATTGGCCCAAATTGCCCTGTGGCCTCTGTCCATCATGGCCTCCAAATCATCCCCATATATATATATATATATATATATATATATATATATATATATATATATATATATTAGAGCTGTCAGTTAAACGCGGTTATTAACGGCGTTAACGCAAACCCATTTTAACGGCGTTAATTTTTTTATCGCGCGATTAACGGTCTTTTTGTCCTAGCAAACTTTGTAGTTTTTTCACATACTTTTGCAACAGGACGCGGCATGCGTCCTGATCCATTTCAGCGTCTCGCGCTCGTCATCCACTCAAAGCCGGCTCGCAAGCCCAAACGAGTGTGTGCGGCGTGCCTGTTGTTTTGTTTCCGGTCTAGCTAGATCCGCTTGCGCTTTGGTCGAAGAAGCAACGAAACGTCCTCGCGCGGCGCAAGCAATTGAAATGAATGGGTTTCAGAGCGCAGCGCGAGGGACGTTTTGTGCCGCGCACACTCGTTTCAGCTTGCGAGCCGGCCAAATAGTAACGTTATGTTTTGAGTGGATGACGAGCGCGAGACGCCGAAATGGATGCCAATGAGATTCTGAATGTAAAGTTTACTTTTATAAAGTTGCCAAATTGTCCCATTGACAAGACCAAAGCGATCTGTATGTTTTGTCATTATGAACTGAGCTATCATCATCGCAGCACGTCCAGCCTGAAACACCACTTGATGATGGCCAAGCAAACACACACACACAAACACAGATGATGCAAATTCTCCACCCCCTCGTCACTATCAGGACCTCGTCAGTATTTCTTTCACCCTTTTATTGATGGACAGTGTTGCATTGTGTGAGAGATTATTTAGGCTATATATGTTAGAGTGAAATTGAACACTATTCCAATGTTATTTTCAATAATAATAATTAAAAAAAACATTTGCACTAAACAAGCCAATCCACTTTTCCATGTTGATAAGAGCATTAAAATGAGAAAAAAATGTAACAAAAAGAAATCAAAAGACATTAAGAATAGATAAAAATGTGCGATTAATCGCGAGTTAACTATGGCATTAATGCGATTAATCGCGATTAAATATTTTAATCGTTCTGACAGCACTAATATATATATATATATATATATATATATATGAACCGTTCGGTACAAGGCTTTTGGTTCGGATTTTCGCTCATGTATTTTTTAACAGAATGGTTTGTTGGACCATTTTTCCTGCCAACCAAAATTTAGTTATTTCAAATGTAGGCGCGTTTGCGCGTGGCAAGCGCGCTCATAATGTAAGAGACGCTGGGGGGACCACAACATTTCCCAACATCAAATGGCAAATGTAATCAGAATGAAACTGAGTTACTCGTTATTGTGTGGTTGTATGGATGACGGACCGTTTATCAGTTTGGACCAATGCAGCACGAGCCAAACTTAATCAAGCAGCACTGTTACTACACAGCCAAATCCAGTAAAGAAAACATTTGAATTCGCCGCTAAAGTAACAACATCGCTGCAAGATCTAGTGAGAAACATTCACATTTATCCGTTATTAATGGATCAAACAGCGCTGACATGGAAACCAGGAAGAAACATTGTGCCATGAATGAACTATCCAGTGTCCACAGATCAGCAACATCACCATGGATTTACACTAACTGTTACCATGGAAGTTTGGCAGGTAGGCTATAATACTTTCAAGTAACATCACGTCGGTTTTATTTTGACATTATGAATACAACTGCTGCCCTCAAATGTTCATCTGAACTAAAATAAACCTTTGTTTATAACTACTACAATATTACATTTCATTTTGTCCAAGGAGCTGTTTTGTGTTATATGCTCCAAAGAAAAGTCAAGTAGCTCTATCATTGCTCAAAGTTAAAAAATATCATACTTTATATAAATATAATATATAAATATAAAATATTATTTAAAAAAAAACTAAATCATGGAAATTTTCTTTCTTTTTGCTGTATTTGGAAACGTAACAAACCGTACCGAACCTGAACCGTGACACAAGTGTATCGTATTGAACCGAACCATGATTTTTGTGAACCGTTACATAGTGTGTGTGTGTATATATATATATATATATATATATATATAGTATATAAATTACACCACATGAGCTCAAAACACACTAAATTATCTCAATACCAGTTTTATTCAGGCACGAAGGAAACGTTGCATCCTCTCCTCACTCCAGCCAATCACATTGAAACCAAACTCAGTAATCAAGACATCACAGAGCAACAAAAGAGCGGCAAAGCGAAGCATGATGACAACACGGCATTGTGAATGAAAGCCTCACGCATCTTCCATTGATTATCTTTCTCAACCAGCCAAAGCATGATTAATCAAACATGCTAATTAAACATTCAACCGATTGGCAGGGTGGAACAGAAGCAGTCATCAGCAACAGACTGTAAGGTGACTAATGACTCTAATTTACTACAAGCTAATTGGGTAACAATAGAATGTGCTGTTTGAACATGTGTGGCATGAAGAGGTGGCAGGTGTGAATCTCACACAGTCCTTGGAAAGGAAGAAATGTTGTGGAAAAAGACCCAAAGTAAAGATATTCATTTATTTTGTCATGGTACTTACCCTGACTTGACCCACAAACACATTGGCCTCTTCCTCCTTCACGGTCAGGTTTGTGGGCAAAGTGAGGTCAAAGGTGGGGTCGTTGTCATTAACATCTGTGACGACAATGCTGACGGTGGCAGTGGAAGTCTACAAATAAAGACACATTCATTAGTTATCGGCAGGAATAAATTCAATATACATATGGAGAAGTTAAAGGATCAGCATAGATGTTGGTCCTGAAACAAAAGTGTACCAATCTGTAATTCTTTGATTTTTAGAGGTCAGTAAGGGTTATAAATCTTTAATAAGAATTGACCCTTTTCACATTCCAGGGGTTCTTCATTATAGACTTTCCACGACATTTCAAAAAGGGGGGGGGGTTGTATATGTATATATATATATATATATATATATATATATATATATACACTCACCGGCCACTTTATTAGGTACACCTGTCCAACTGCTCGTTAACACTTAATTTCTAAGCAGCCAATCACATGGCGGCAACTCAGTGCATTTAGGCATGTAGACATGGTCAAGACAATCTCCTGCAGTTCAAACCGAGCATCAGTATGGGGAAGAGAGGTGATTTGAGTGACTTTGAACGTGGCATGATTGTTGGTGCCAGAAGGGCTGGTCTGAGTATTTCAGAAACTGCTAATCTACTGGGATTTTCACGCACAACCATCTCTAGGGTTTACAGAGAATGGTCCGAAAAAGAAAAAACATCCAGTGAGCGGCAGTTCTGTGGGCGGAAATGCCTTGTTGATGCCAGAGGTCAGAGGAGAATGGCCAGACTGGTTCGAGCTGATAGAAGGGCAACAGTGACTCAAATAACCACCTGTTACAACCAAGGTGGGCAGAAGAGCATCTCTGAACGCACAGTGCGTCGAACTTTGAGGCAGATGGGCTACAGCAGCAGAAGACCACACCGGGTGCCACTCCTTTCGGCTAAGAACAGGAAACTGAGGCTACAATTTGCACAAGCTCATCGAAATTGGACAATAGAAGATTGGAAAAACGTTGCCTGGTCTGATGAGTCTCGATTTCTGCTGTGACATTCGGATGGTAGGGTCAGAATTTGGCGTCTACAACATGAAAGCATGGATCCATCCTGCCTTGTATCAACGGTTCAGGCTGGTGGTGGTGGTGTCATGGTGTGGGGAATATTTTCTTGGCACTCTTTGGGCCCCTTGGTACCAATTGAGCATCCTTGCAACGCCACAGCCTACCTGAGTATTGTTGCTGACCATGTCCATTCCTTTATGACCACAATGTACCCAACTTCTGATGGCTATTTTCAGCAGGATAATGCGCCATGTCATAAAGCTGGAATCATCTCAGACTGGTTTCTTGAACATGACAATGAGTTTGCTGTACTCAAATGGCCTCCACAGTCACCAGATCTCAATCCAATAGAGCATCTTTGGGATGTGGTGGAACGGGAGAATCGCATCATGGATGTGCAGCCGACAAATCTGCGGCAACTGTGTGATGCCATCATGTCAATATGGACCAAACTCCCTGAGGAATGCTTCCAGCACCTTGTTGAATCTATGCCACGAAGAATTGAGGCAGTTCTGAAGGCAAAAGGGGGTCCAACCCGTTACTAGCATGGGGTACCTAAAAAAGTGGCCGGTGAGTGTATATATATATATATATATATATATATATATATATATATATATATATATATGTGTGTGTGTGTGTGTATATATATATGTATATATATATATATATATATATAATTGATTCTGTTTTGTCAAAAGAGAAAAATATGTCAAAATTTGCCAATCACTCTCTCGGGCCATTGTATAAGAACATATGGAAGCTTGTTTCCACCGCCGAACTTTTTTTCTCAGAATTGCGAGATTATGAAATTGAGACTTTATAACATGCAATTGCAAGCTCATATAACGAATTCTGAGGAAAAATAAATCATATTTGTAGAGTTTATATCTCACAATTATTATGTGAGATACTTATGTGATATTATTATGCAATTTCAGACTTTATATCACGCAATTTTAGACTTTATATCATGCAATTTTGAGTTTATATTACGCAATTCTTGACTTTATATCACGCAATTCTGAAATTACATCATGCAATTCTGACTTTATATCACGCAATTCTGACTTTAATATTCATGCAATTCTGACTTTATATATAACTCACAACTGTGAGTTTACATCTGAAATATTTTACATTCAAATATATTTAAATATATTTAATAAAAATTATGAATTCTTGAGATAAAGAGTTCACAATTAGCTTTTTTATTTTGTATTCTGCGACGGAAACAAGCTTCCGTAAGAAACACCCTCGCAGGAGTGTTCATTGTTTTTTTTTGTGATTTACTGACAACACAATATAGCATTACAAATGTGTATTTTTTTAAGTAATTATTTAAACCTTTACTAGATTTGCAATGTTCTTAACTGTGGAAGTGCGTCATTATGGTTTGTGAAAATGGTCAATATTGTTGAATGGCAAGAAATAATGTTGATCCATGATTATGCCAGTTTTAACATTTTTTTTTTAAATCAGACCCTGAACCTTTTACAGAGTTCACTGACATTCACCCTTCAGCTGTCTGCCAATCTTTTTTTTTTTTTTTAGCTTTTGTCTTCCCTAAAAAATGTATCGCTTACCTGAACGTGACCTCGGTTCTCTCTCAGAAGAGGGAAAGAGTATTGTGTAAGTTAGCATATGAAATATTAAAGCCATAAAATTTTCCTTAATTTTATATTCATTGTCAACACAGTGCAGCAGCTAGCAGACCTAGAGCAGGGTGTCTAGCGTGCTCATCGTCTGCCCTGTGGCAACTGTAGCAGCCTATCAATGAGCCCGGCGTGACGTCATGTCCAAGGAAGGGCCTCACACCCTCATAGCGCCATAGCCCGCCAGAATGTTATAAATGAAGTTTTATTAACTAAGTTCGGGAGGAGCACGTTCAGATGATTAACACGAGTGGGCGGGAATCAGCAATCAGCAACCAATGATAAGAAGGGACATATAGGCTCAGCAGTCTTACCTCGATCCATGGACGGTTTGCAGCATCCCTCCTCCACCCCTTCTCCACACTACTAGTTCTCCACATTCCTCTTTCTGAAAATCACTTACATACGGGGAGTACTCTGGGTTCGGGCAGAATTCCGAGCTCGGAGCCCTCCCTCCGGACAGCACGCCAAAGTACGCATGTAATCTTACTCACTCAAAATTATATGTAAGTGTGAACTCGTGAACGAGGTTATGTTAGGTAACCGATACATTCTCTTACGAGAGGTTCTCTGTGTTGTGCAAGTTAGCTTATGCTACGGGAACCCTTTGTCAATGCCTTGCATGCCAGACATCCATCTCAGGGAATCCCAGGGATCCCAGATTAAGTGGGGAAATAAGGAGTCCAGCAACGTGGGCACAATGCGTACATAAGCACTCATTGGGAATACAGAATGGCACCGCCGGTTCGTATGAGCATGTAGCATTTTAACCCAATATAGTGCAGCTCAACCAGGAGCGCTAAGTCACGTGAGAGTAGCGAATCGGATCTGGAGAGAACGTACATCTCATTTATACTGACAGGAGTTTAGTAACTTCCAGGTTATATAATCTAACAAAGTTGGACGGGGAGGCCCAGCCTGCCGCCACACATATGTCATGAATAGAAATTCCGCTGGACCATGACCATGACGTGGCCATGCCTCTAGTGAAATGAGCCCTGACGCCCAAAGGGCATTGCAAACCTTTTGACACATAGGCAGCTGCAATAGCATCCACTATCCATCTGGACAGGCTTTGTTTCTAGGTGGCGAGACCCTTGGTGCCCCACCGAGCGAAACAAAAGGCTGCTCCGAGGGCCTGAAAGGGACGGAACGCGTAATGTAAGCCCTCATCGCCCTAACGGGCAGAGGAGATTAACATCGCTCTCGCCATCGGATGCTGGCAGAGCCGATAGAGAAATGACCTGTGCTCTGAGCGGAGTGCCAATCACTTTAGGGACATAGCCATGTCTAGGTTTGAGTATGACTTTAGAGTCATTCTGTCCAAACTCAAGACATGTAGCGCTGACAGACAGCACATGTAAGACTCCCACACGTTTGACTGAAGATTTTGAGTGATAGGTACTTAAGATTCACGGAAGCTTATGGTTAAAAAGGATATGCTTTTTGGATTTTGCCTTGAGGACCAAAAAAATGATCCCACATAGGTACCGACAGGGGGCGAGGGGATTCATCCTCCTAGACTGCGCTTGTGAGCGGGCACAGGACTTACATTCGTATATGACGCCTTGATCGCTTTGGATGGGGAGCGTTTTGTGACAACTTCGGGATGCGTGGGCGGCGTCTGTGGTGAGGTGTGTGTTAATAAGCGTGTGCGCTCGTGAGCGGACATGGGACTTATGAAAGAGCGGACAGAAAGTCAGCATGGGCATGGGCTGAATATACCAGCGTACATCGTTGTACCTGCAGAATGTACCACTGCAGTAGCCTGCTCAAAGGGGAATGACAGGGAGAGGAGTTTTGACGGTGGTCCAGCCACGACGGGACTCAGCCGTCTTTTCCCTCTTGCTGCTAGAAGAGCCGACTTTGAGCACCATCTCGTGGAGGGAAGACAAAGGTGCGCTGCTACTGCTTCCTCCACAGGTGGGATAGAGGTGTATCCCTTCTTGGCAGTGCTGTCCACTTGGGAGAGCGACACGGAGACTTGAGATTGGAGCGTACCATGATTTTGCAAGCTCTGTGTGGAGTTCTGGCAGGAAAGGCGCAGGCCTTGTTGCG
This sequence comes from Hybognathus amarus, assembly GCA_030378365.1. Lineage (NCBI taxonomy): Eukaryota > Metazoa > Chordata > Actinopteri > Cypriniformes > Leuciscidae > Hybognathus > Hybognathus amarus. The sequence continues at coordinate 468,322 of JAQIUQ010002716.1, read as the reverse complement.
GGCGGTTGACGGTGATGGACGAAAGAAACAGGAAAAAAAATCACTGCTCTTTCAGAAAAAGTGGTGTCACAGCAGCGAACATGCACAGGAGAATAAAGCTCTGAGAAGAAAAGGATACGTCGCCCGGATGGCGACGCTCCTCAGACGGCGGTGGCTTCTCTCGGATTCCCAGCGATGCGGAGAGCTTCACTGAAGAGATGAAAATCAGGGATCCGAGCCCCGCTTATCTACGCTAAGCCATGCTCATTCTGGCGGGCGCGAGTGCCCTTCATTGGATGTGACGTCACGCCGGGCTCAGTGGCAGGCTGCTGCAATTGCCGCAGGGCAGCCAATGAGCACACTGAGACAGCCTACTCTAGGTCTGCTAGCTGCTGCACTGTGTTGACAATGAATACAAAATTAAAGGGGGGGTTGACTGCGATTTCACTTTTTTTTTCATTTTAAATAGTGTGTAATGTTGCTGTTGGTGCATGAACAGTATCTGCAAAGTCTGCAGCGCTGAATGTTTAGTGTAAGCAGAGATATCGTCTTTTAAAAATCAGGAAATAAAATTGCCTACAAAAATGACTCGATTGGGACTACAGCTGGGTTATGGCACGTCACTGAACCTACACATTTGCATCAACCCCTCCTCCGGAATATGCAGGAAAGGGCATGTGCATATTTATGTGGTCGAGTGAGTTGTGTTCACGCAGCTGTCAGGTACAATGGATACAATTTATGTTTGATTATATTCCTGAAAGTGACGATCGTAATCTAGCTCTCTGTGCTGCGCATTTTACGGAAGACAGCTTCCAGAATCTCCACGAATTCAACAAGAAACTGTTTCTAAAACATGAAGCAGATCCAACTTTAAAACCAGAGTCAGCAGTTGTTGGGCCACAACCTGTAAGTAGGCTAAGACTTAATCATTTTAAATGTATTTGCATGTATAATTCCCGACGTAGCGTTGTGTTTTATTATTTTTCAAATGCCAGCGCTGGCTTTATAGGCTACTGGTTATGCTATTTTGTGTCAACGACAAACGTGTACAAACATTATGGACCTGAATTTTGTATAAGTACTAATGTTGTAAATGTATGTTTCATGTATATATGCTTTATGACTTTATTTTTGATTTGATCAAGAACGTAAACTTGCCAACGGTGTTTGTGTTAAACATTAGTATCCAGTCAGTTACTATCGTTGCCAGTCAGATGCTATTGTGTAAATCAAACGTGTATATGGTTAAAAAAATTAGCAAATTATCATTCAGAAACATTTATTAAGAGCCGTGTGTGGTGAGGTTCTGCTTGACTTGATTCATCGCGGCTTCTCGGTCTGATTCTGCCTCAAACTGATACTGCAGTCTCCACATCATTATTTACGTGTATCCACCGTCTATGTTATCCACCTTTAGCATGCCCGTTTCGCCCGGTAAAGGTAATGGGCGTTAACCTTCCGGACAACGTGAGCGACAGTTTAGCCAATCACAACACACCGGCCCAAACGAACCAATCTGAGCCCACTACGTCATTCTGAGGGAGTGTTTTCATAGACTCAGGAAGTCAACTGCTCGTTCAGGGGACAGAGGAGAGCGCGGCTTACAATAAAGGTGAAATTTATGAAAAATAAGACTTTTAAAAAAAGAAAAACCACGGATACATGTTATATTGCACCCCATAAACACAATCATGCAAAGAAAAAAGCAGTCAACCACCCCTTTAAGAATATTTTTTTGGCTTCATTATCTCGAAAAGATGGATCTTTCCCGTAGCGTAAGCTAACTACGCAGTATGAGAGAACCTCTCGTAAGAGAAAATTTAGTTTCTGACTCTATTCTAGAAACACTATATTTGCAGATATGTAATCAATTCATAAGCAATTGAGATCCTGGGGCTTAAAAGTTGAATAGCACACAGTGAGGAATATAAATTCAACCGATCAGTCAAGATCAGCATGTAGAGTTTAAATCCCAGTGGGATGTCTATGAAAAATTAATTCACAAAAGGGGGGTTGCTTTAGTTATATATTCACAGATAAAATTTGTTGTTTACAAAGGTGCACTATAGAGGTGCACAATAAAAGTGAGATTTTTTTGTGCTTTAATGAGACTAAGATCACATGCAATGAGAGTACATTTCTGTCAAGAGGCTTCATCACCATCAAACACACACACACACACACACCACCTGCAAGACTAGTGCAAAACAAATCTGCTGAACCCAACTGAAGACTGTTTGATCTCAAGAATGTGAGCTGCACTAAATATTTAATTTGACATCATTATCACATTTTAAGAGGTGGAGGTCAGATAAATGACATTGATTAATAAGCCGCATGGCACTTTCCATGACCATGTTCTAAAACGTAAATGATTTAATGGAATTGTTTGACCAGATGAAAGTCAGTTATGTTGCACAGGGAGAGATTAAGGCACATCCCCTCTGTCTCGAAATGTTTTTACTTTAACATGTCTGCCTCACTTCAAAAGTCCCTCTTCATCAGCTTTACACATACCAGCCTGTGCTTGAGAAATGAGCTTCATGCAGTCATTTAGCACACCAGCGTTTCCGTTCGCTGAAGTTCGCTCATTAGAGAAGCTAAGCTGATAAAAAGGTGAATGTGTAAACAGAATGGGTAACGAGTCTAAATTACAGAACATCTTTAAGGAGTTTTTTGACAGTGATGACTGTGCAAAAGAAATAAAATAATTAATACAAAATTATATAGGAACAGTTTTGTGCAGCTTTGTTTGTGGTTGTGCTGAAAGACCATAATAGTGGAAGTTACAGCTGTCAGTCAGTGGTGTAGTGCTGATTTTGTGGGATGGATTGAGTCTCACCCCTCCTGGCTGGCCATCAGAAGCAGTGACGATCAGCCGATACTGGTCAATAGTCTCTCTGTCCAGAGGTTTGGCCAGCAGCAGGAGACCTATACTGAACAGACACAAAACACTCTTGTTAAAACTTTCTATTCAATTGATTGCCACCATGTAGGATGGTGACCAGAGACCATTAAGAAACATAAACTGTACAAATATTCAGATTAGATGTGTCAAATCAGTGATGTCAAACACAATTGATTCTCATAACCAGTCACGATGCACTAAATTTGAATACGATTCTAATTAAATAGCAGCCCAAATTAGTGCACAACATCTTTTCCACATGCAAAACTATTGCATGGATTTAGAAGAGCTCTAAATCGTATGGACAATTTTTATGACACTCTTAAAGTGCCTTTATCATTTTTGGAGCTTGACATCCTTAAACTTTTATTATGTAGAAAAGAAAAGGAAGTCAACCCATATAGGTGCGTAAATGATGTCAGATGGGGTGAATTATCCATTTAAAAGGCATAAATCTTTTCAGAATTGTGAAAATTATTATGAGGTACAAAATATACGCCAACTCAAAACTGAAAGATCAGAAAATGTGCCATGCAAATTGTATTCAGGATAACATTTTAAGGTGTGTTCATGACCTGATTTGCATAATTCCTTCAGCCTGGTCTCATTGTTAATACGTAGGTATTTTACGTTTTTGCAAAGATAGAAAACGTACTTTTTAGTACGTTTTGATAGATGCTGAAACGTATAATATGGACGTATCTGCAACATTTAAACGTAACATTATTTACATTTAAACGCAACATTTAAACGTAACACAAGTTTTTACAGCTAAAAAACGTAAACTGTTTTCGTATATTCTATATCATACAGATATCTGTATAATTTCCCTTTTTACCATTTTATAGATAAATGTAAGATCCCGTAACCCTAATCCCAAACCTAAACATACCCATTTTATACATAATATAAAAAAAGGATAAAACGGTGTTGGGAAAGGGCAGTTTTATTAACAATAGTCTATAACGTTAGCATTAAAATCTATTTTGAGCCACCAATCCTACTCCTACCCCTAAACCTACCCATAACAATTCCTTAAAACTAACATATAACAAACTACAATTATAAAGAAAAACATAACTAACAAACAAGTATAATCACAATAATTTATTTATTGCGAAAATGTCAAAACCGATACCAAAAGCCGTTCACATGATGATGCGTTGCAGTCGCAGTCTTCTCTGGCAGTATTGTAATAGTTTTGTATGAAGTACGGAGCAGAAATGAAATTTTAATCAATGAAAATGTTAATCCGGCTACGGTTCGCGCTTCTCCATTTCAAATGATTAACCAACCGTCTCACAGTCCTTCATTTCGCAATCTGTGACGAAGCAGGGAAGAGCCAATGAACGTTTGATATCGCTGCCGTAAAATATGACGTATCGCTTCTCAAGGGCGCATTTTTTGAATTTGAATTCATAACCAGCCCCGCGTTGTTTGACATGTACGGTCGCTGCTTAGAATGGAGGAGACAAAGATCACGACAGGATAAGAGGCTGAATTAGGAGTTGTTTCTTGCATACAACTATGGATTCTAAAGATTTGGATTACATCAACCTAATAAAATTGATGTCTTTTGTGAATTTTGTTGTGTTTTTTATAGGAGAAAACGCTTTATGTGTCTCAAGGTAAATAAACTATTACAAAACGGTTAAACGAGTAACGTTAAAGAATGTATTTTTAAGGTTTTATATTGTATTGTTTAACACCATGCAGGCGAAACGAGCAAAATGTTAATATTTATGAGTATTATATCAATAAATGCGACTAAAAACGTAATTAATAAGACCGTGGAATGCAATAGGGTCAAAACATAATGCTACGATATTAATATGAATAAATTGTAATACATAATACGTACAAATGTGTCCGTTGGTGGATTTGTTTCATACGTAAATAAATGACGTTTTTGTGCTGTCAATACGTAAATATTTTACGTTTTAATACTGTAAAAACGTCTGTATTACTACGTTTCTGCGCATATAAAACGTAATTATACATGCGTATGATAGACGATCACTTTACGTACAAATGCATACGTATTCTCATGAGATCACGTTGATTCCTTTGGTGCTAAAACAATGCAGACAGTTAATAATCATTGGTATCAATGGGTGCAATTTAGCACTATATCTGTGATCATCCACGCAGCACAGTCACAGGGACGACATTATAATCCAGAGACCAAAAGGATTTCTGCAAATCATGGCTTCATCCAACAGTGTGCTCACATGTGTGTGTGTGTGGGTGTTGTTGGATGAGGATGGACAGACAAGTTCCTGTTAACATTGCAGTCACACACAGCAGAAAAAGCAGGCTGCTATGCTGCTTGCTCGTGTGTGTGTGTCTGTCTGTGTAGAATTATATTCCTCCTCAGTTGACCCCTGCAAAAGCGATATTGAACGTGTCCTCTGAAGCCTGTGAAACAGGCGTATAAAACACTTCAGTGACCGGGATTCTCTTCTCTTTCGGCATCACAAACCTTCTTTCAAGCACATAGCATTCACGGCAAAGTCTTTAAATTTTAACATCCTTTTTTAATGACTCTTCAACTGTCTTTGCTGTTTCTTCAACAGGCAAAATCCTTTGTAAGACAAATCAATGAAGGAAGGTTTTATTTCAGCAGTCACCCCAGAAAACCTCTCTGCAGCTATTTCTATCAATGAGATTAAATGAGATGAGACAGAAAATAGAGAAGAGATCAACTGAGACTAGATGAGAAAGACATGGTGTGGCACAAAACTAAGATGAGATGAAGCTAGTGAAAGGAGAAGAGACAAAATGAGATGAGATAGGAAACATAATGAGAGAGACAGAGAAGAGAATACATGTTGAGAAATGATGAGAAGATGCAATACGAAGAGATAACCAGATTCGATGGAAGCAGATAAGGCATGCAGAGAGGGGTACAGATGTGCCATCAATGAACCATACAGTCCCGCCCCTAAAATCACGCCATTGGTTGAGCCAATTTTCCTATGTTGGTCCAGTAAAGCATTATAGAAGTATATAGCTGCGCTCACGACATGTCATAATAACAGTAATTACGAGATTTTTTAAATATAGTGTGTTATATTTTAAGTGTGAATTAATTTTTAAAGGTGACACTAATGTGTACGTTCATACTGAAACACTTTGGGCCCTATTTTAATGATCTGAAACGCAAGTGTAAAAGCGCAAGTAACTTTGTGGGCGGATCCCGGCGCTGTTGCTATTTTCCCGGCGGGATAAATGCCTCTTGCGCCTGACGCAAATCTAAAAGGGTTGGTCTGGAGTAGCTTCATTATTCATAGGTGTGGTTTGGGCGTAACGAAAATAAACCAATAAGAGCGTCATATCGCATTCCCTTTAAGAGTGTGATGAATGAGGTGCGCTTGTTCCATGGCGCAATTCTATTTTAACAGCGCATTTACCAGGCGCGCTTCAGCATCGGTTCACAGCCGAGGAGATCGCTGTCTCGTCAGGCCATAATGGCTCGTTTCCACTGAGTGGTTCGGTACGGTACGGTTCGGTACGCAATTATTTGCGTTTCCACTGTCAAAAGTTGTGAATGGTACCAAAAAGCCAAACCGTACTGTACCACTTTTTGGGTACCCTTCTGTTGGGGTACCTAGCACAGTGAAAGGGTACTAAAAGGTGGAGCTAGACTCACTGCAGAACGGCGATTGGTGGACAGAGTACCTACAAGGGCATTAGAAGCATACAGTTGAAATATAATTTACTACTGTTATTGTGTCACGAAATGTAGTTTTAAGAGTTTTGCAGGTGAGAAAGTCGTTTTTTTAAAGCTCAAATATGTGGTTTATTTATAGATTTATGATAATTTGACTGAGATCCATTCCAAGCGATCACCGGACGCTTCGCGCTCGTGTCCTCCGCCTGGAACAGCCTTTCCTCGGCTAGTCAGTCCTGACGTTTGCCGCTGACTCGGACGTCTCTGTAGTGGTTAAACATGAGATATAGTTTGTCTTGTATAAACCTAACAGGTGAACTTTGGTCTCGTGAATCTATAATTCGTTCCCTGGCCAATTTTGGCAGAAGGCTATACGTGAAGTTTCATATCTTTGAGCGCTGAATTTGTATATTTGACTGACTGAATTGTTTCTTGATGTTATTTAAGCTTTACTGTATATCTTTTTGTACATTTTACTTATACTTTTATAATGACTATTATTTATAAAACTGAAATTCAACAAAAAGAGATAGTTTTGTCATTTTTATTTTATTACAAGATCATCTATGTTGTTTATTTCAACATTTGTACCAATGCGATATGCAATACATTACATCACATATTGCCTGGAATCTGTTTAATATTTTTAAATTTAAACGAAAAGATGCAGGGTTGTGTTTTATATTTAGTTTTGTTATAAATATAACGTTACATACATGCAGTGAATAATCGGCTATGCGTTGCCTGAACCACATTTGTGTGCTTTAGAATGTTTAAAATGTATTGAAATGAAATCGAAAGGAAGCAGAGTGGCGTTTTATAACATATTTAATTTTATTGTTGCCTAAAATGAACATTAACCGGAGTCGCAGGCAGAGCCAGAGCGAGTTGAGTGCCGCGTTCAAGAACACGCTGTTCCATTAGCAGAATCACTGAACTCGCGTCCTCGGGATAATTCTCCTGAGTATTGAGAAACGCCTAATGCCAGCGCTTGTTATAGTGACAAACATAACGAGAAGCAAGAACAAGATCTGCTGTCCGTCATCCATTGTTGTTTACTAAGTCACTTTCTTCGCGCGAAAATGGCGTCGATCGCTTCTTTCCAGCAAACACCACGCCTATCAAGTAAGGGTACTGTTGGCGGTGGAAACGCAAGCCTGATCATGGTGGACCCACCCGACCCGTACTGTACTGTACAGTCCATGACTCGTACCGTACCCCTCAGTGGAAGACGAGGCATAAAAGAAAGAGAAGTGACATTGGTGATGGGACAAACCCACCCAAATTAGCTTCGGTTAAACATGCATATAATAATTTAGGTAAATATGTAAGCTTTATGCCTATTTTTCCCATTGTCATGGACACAACAATGATTTCCCTCATGTTTATATATTTTTCCTTATAATAATGTATCATTTGCAAAAAGTCAAATGCATCTGTTGATATGAGAATCATCTACAGTGTATGCGCGTTGTTCACTCTCTGTATTATGGCCAAGCATGCGCGCTTAAAATTAGCATCTGAATGTACGCGCAACGCGCCACTGATTTTAGACCAGGTTTTTTCTGGTCATTGGCGCAATGTTTTCTGGAACTGCAAAATAGCTCCAGGGATTGTTAGCCCTGACACACGCCTCCTTTTTGCACCGACCCGCCCAGGAGCGCAAGTTCATTTCCTAGTTTACCGACTTGCGTCTGTGGAGGAAAAAAGCCCGCTTTGCGCGAGTGCAAAATATGAATGATAAATGCATCAGTGTATAAAGTAATTTGCGCCGGGTGCAAGATAGAGCCCTTAATGCATTTTATTTAACTTATAAGTTTGGAAAACTTACGTTCGCGAAAGGTTGAAGACCTGCTGCGGATCACCGGTCTCTATCTTGTAGGTGATTCGGATCCAGCTCACGGTCTGTAGCCTGTGGAAATACAGCAAATCACACTCAGTTTACACTGGTTGTTTGGACAAGTGCTGGTAGGTGAATCATAAAATCAATGAAACATAAAATCAATTGCAACACACTTACACACAACAAGCTTAAGTGTGAAGGCCAAGTCTGTTTGAAGGGCATAATGAACAAGCAGAATTGGTGACTTTTAAAACACGTATAAATGTATAACCCAAGACCTTTGCTAGACTTTCCAGGATACTGTTGATAGTTATTATTCTATTTTCTAAGTGTGACAGCTTCACCTGTCTGTGCACTTGACTTGTCAAAAAACGTAAATGAATGTAATTATAAATCAATCATCTTAAAGTGCCCCTATTTTTCAAATAGTCCCTTTTCATGCAGTGTGTATAGCTGTCTGTGAACTGAATCTTCTTTTTTATATACCTTGGATGCATATCTAACCTGTTGTATGAGACCTCCTAAACCAAATTAGGAATCTTTAAAATAGCATAATTGGGCACTTTAATTTCCTTAAATAAAAATGTAATTATCTTAATTTTAAACCAAAGAAGATTATGGTATTGATATGAAAAAAAGTGTGTGCTTACAGAATGGCTTACTGAACTCTAGTTTTTCTGCATTGCATGAAAACCCAGAAGATCTACTACATTTATCAAAATGTGCAGTATACAAAAGGGCATACTGCGTGGGATTATGCATCCCACAATGCAGTGTGCTAGACTTGACCTTCCATTTCCAGCATATCTGCCAACATCTTTTTGGGGGCTCATAGCTGTAATTTGATTGGACTTAAACATTTAAGACCATGGGCTTCCACCATCTATAAACTTTATTACTGGTTAACAATTTTCAAAAATCTTTTATAGAGAATGTGAACACACAAATATTAAAAAATTGTGTGTGTGTGTGTGTGTATATATATATATATATATATATGTGTATATATATATATATATATATATATATATATATATATATATATATATATTAGTGCTGTCAAATGATTAAAATATTGAATTGTGATTAATTGCATTAATGTCATAGTTAACTCGCAATTAATCAAAATTATTCACACATTTTTATCTATTCTAAATGTCTCTTGATTTCTTTTTGTGCCAATGTTTTTTTCATTTTAATGCTCTTATCAACTTTGAAAAGTGGATTCGGCTTGCCTTGTGCAAATGTTTTATTTATTTATTTATTTTTAAATTGAAAACAACATTAGCATATACTGTGTTCAAATTCACACTAGAATTCTCACTTCTGAGAATTCAGCGTCAGCTGTGTATGTGCTTGGCCATCATCAAGCGGTATTTCAGACTGGATGTGCTGCAATGATAATAGCTCAGTTCACAAAGACAAAACACATAGATCACTTTGGTTTTGTCAATGGGACCATTTAGCAACTTTTTAAAAGTAAACTTTCCATTCAGAATCTTACTGGCATTCATTTCAGCATTTCGCGCTCGTTATCCACTCAAAACGTAACGTTAACCTACTATTTGGCTGACTCGCAAGCGTGCCTGTTGTTTTGTTTACGGTCTAGCTACTGTAGATCCGCTTGCGCTTTGGTCGAAGAAGCAACAAAACGTCCTTTGCGCAGTGCAGGCCATTGAAATTAATGGGTTTCATAGTGCAGTGTCCGCGCATGCCGCGTCCTTTCGAAAAAGCATGTGAAAGAAAAACTGCTAGGCCAAAAAGACAGTTAATCGCATAATAAAAAAAAATAACGCCATTAAAATGGCTTTGCGTTAATGCCGTTTAACTGACAGCCCTAATGTATATATATATATATATATATATATATATATATATATATATATATATATATATATATACATATATATACACATATATATACATACACACACAATTTTAAAATATTTTTGTGGCGAATATGACGTCATATATATATCCGCCATACCCATATATATGAGTTCTACCAAAAAAAAATCTGGTAGCACTGGGGCTGACCATAAATCACTAAGCTTAATTTAGGGTGTCGATGAAAAACGTATATTAAAGGGTGAAAATATCCAATAAACATCCTACTGTTTACAATGTTTTTTTTTTGTTTGTTTGTTTTTAAATTAGAGTTTTCTAACATTTTAACATTTTTCATTTTAAGACAATTTTTAAAGGATGAACAAAAAATGTGTTGGTCATCACATAAAAAATACAACATTTATATATGATATAGTAGTTTTGAAGTGTTGGAAAAAGATGTGTAGTAGGCACTGATCTAAATAATGACATCATTCTATATAGATCAGTAGTTGTAGGCTACTTGTAAGCGAATGAATATTTCTGTCACATTATCAGATTTATGGTTCAGAGTTAACTTACAACATTAGCATAAATCCATGGTGAATGTTGCTGATTTGTGGACTGAAAGCCTTCTATAAGTGTTTCTCCCACTGATCTAATGAATATAGGTATTATTATCTGAATTGAGAGAGTTAAGGAACCGGATGAACTTAGCTCTGTGATAGTGAGTGTTACAAGTAATAATAAGCACAAGAAAATAAATAAAATGCAAATGATCAAACGAAATTCTTTAATATAAAACAAAAGAAAAGCAGATTAGTAATAAGTCCGTGGAAAAACACTGCTCATTCGCATCTGTCAGCGGCCGTGCGCTCCTCTCAGCCATTCACTGAACGGGGAGACGCAGCGAGAGAGTGACGACAGGGAGAAAACCTCGCGCTCGCAGGACAGTACAACATTTGGAGGTTACTGAGGTTTGTCCAAAAAGTCGCTAAAATTCTTACTAAACACTTTTTTGAAGAAGAAAAAAAGGGGTCTGAAAAGTCGCTCTAAATAGCGACAAAGGCGCTAAGTTGGCAACTCTGTATAACCGCAGGTCCGCAGCAGAAGCACCTGGCCTGCGGGTCGTACCATTTACATTGTTTCGAGAGGGGTGGTGGGGCCCTGCACAGCATCAAAATGACTTTTTTTATACCAAACCAGTGCCTAACTACAAGTTTAGTTTTTCACATGAACTTTTTTATTTGTGCATTAATGCTATATAAATGTTAGTGCATGTATATGTATGTATAGAAAACTGACTTCTAAGGCCCCCCCCTGCCTCGGGCCCTGGGTACTAGGTACCCTTTACCCCCCAGTCGACGCCCCTGGTTGAACCGCATATGTATATTTTACTCCTCCCAAAAATGCCCCCCAAAAAAATAAATGAGTGGGAGCGTGTCATAGAGGCTATATGACACGTTATAGTCAGAGATGATGGCGCTACTGCAGCACGCATCACCGCAGATGAGCAGCTGCGTCAAAAGTGAAAGTAAGTCACAGACAATCATCTTCAATTAAAGAAATAAAGTGATCTTACAGGGCAGGCTGTTGCCACATTCTCTTATTGATGTATGTCTTTGATTTTGAAATTAGCTGATGATAAAATGCAGCTCATATCTGTAATAAAATGCAGCTCATTTCCGACAAAATTACGGTAGGATTGTGTAAATAAAGTATCAGTCTAGCATCGTCCATGCCAGTGTATTGATTCATTGTCTCTTCATAGTTTGCAAGAGATATTTAATAAACCGAGCGTATTTAATAAACTGAGCGTAGCCTATTCATCTGTCAATATGAAACGTGATTTGGTCATTCTAATTAATGATCGGAAGAACGCGTATCGAACCACCGTTACTATACAATATGCACGTATGTCCATTTAAACTCGATTTTGGGTCAAATATGGATTATATCATGACACTGGCAAGAATATGGTTACATTTAAAGATGTTGTGCCAAGCATGACAATGCTAAATTCAGCTGCTTTTGAAATTACATGTTTTTTTTTTCACTTCCTGAAAAGTAACCGTTTTGGACATACGTGAGTTTCATTGGGCATCAACAATAAGTAAAAATCGAGGGTATGGTGGATATGACTAGGGTTGGGTATCATTTGAATTTGAACGATTCTGATTCCGATTCCGATTCCTTGTTTCGATTCCGGTACCTAACGATTCTTGATTCCGAATTCTTTTAAGAGGCAGGGTCAAAAAAGTTTAGCTAACTTTGCTAACCAATGGTCTTTCTGGAGGAAATACTCCTTTTTGAAGGGAATACTCCTTCTGTCACAAATACTAATTTTGTCACAAAATTTGCATTTTGCAGAGATTTCATTATTTTTTAGAAAAGTGAAGCCACACTTTGGACACGCCGACGTAGAGCTTACTTCATGTTCAGCGGTTTCTTCTTCCGGTCGGTGGACTGTGAAATCTGAAAACTAGGAATCAAAATTTTAACTTTTGAACGATTCCGGAAAAACGAAAAGTTAGTCCCGTGACTTCCAATTCAGATATTTTATTCTCAGACCCAACCTAGATATGACGTCATTGACCGGCAAATGTTATTAATATCCATGATATTTCCATTTCTAGAATCATTTAATATTTACACATTATGCAAGACATATAGGCAGTTTTTAGTGGAAAGGCTACTGTGCAGTATGCAGTAAACAGTACAGGCAATTTTTTTTTCATTCCAAGTAAAGTCTGTATATGTACCTGTAGGTTTACCAGTATGGCTCCTATTCTCATTGCCTCACTGATCTCCAGGTTGTAGGTCTGTAGGGGAAATCGTGGGGGACTCTTGATTGTTGGGTGGGAGAACCTCTATGTAGACCGTAGTTATGGAGCTCCTACATGCATAAAGGAAGAGTAACAAAGAAAATAAAAGACCAAGCATATACATGTAATAAAAGATCAAACAGATGCAATGAAGTCATATCTGACCTCCTCTCTGAGTCTGGAGCATTGTCTGACGCTCTAACGGTCAGTGCGTAGGAGCGGCCGACAGTCAGGGTGACCCCTGGTGCTAACGTGATCCGTCCAGTGCGGTTGCTGATGATGAAATGCCCCTGATCTCCAGCCAGGATGGCGTATGTGATCAGACCGTTTAAACCAGCGTCTGCATCCTGAGCCGTCGGCTGAGAGAACACAGACATCAGAATTTTAAGCCACAGTATTTTAATTTCCACTGTTCATTGTTAGAGTGTCACACTCAGTATGGTATTATTATTTCAAACATGCTAATGTACTCATATTTTAATATTTTTGAGGGTTTTAATACCTTTGCATCAATTCCAATATTAATGTGTTTAAATATTCAATAAAAAATATAGTAATAGAGCTTAGTCTGTATGGAAGTTTGTTTGAAAAAGGTAATTGTGACTTTTTTTCTGCAATTCTGACACAATTGTGAGTTAAGAGGCAGAATTGTGAACTAAAAACTCACAAATCTGAGACAAAAAGTCAAAATTGTAAGGAAAAAAGTTACCTTTGCAATTGGAATTACCTTTTTATTTTATTTTTTTATTTAGTGACAGAAACAAGCTTCCATAGGGGTGTACAAGTAAATTGATCAAATAATTAAAAAAATATTTAACTAAATAAATATTACAATGTATTACCATATACATTTCCATGGCTGTCCTGTTTCACTTTTTCACACACGTTTTTTTTTTTTAATATCAATGTATCAAGGTTTGAAAATTCCTGTCCAATTATTCATTAATTTATTTGAAACAATTTCAGGCATTTAAGTATTTTAATTCAAATGTGTTTCATTTATTCAGATCATGAATTGAATGCCATGGTATTCCCAAGGTTTAATCCAATTCCACCGTTAATTATGAAGCCCCTTAAAAACAACACTGTTGACCAAAGTGCAGAACACAGTCTATAAATAAACAATTACATACAACAAAAGCACAACAAAAGAAATAATAAAAAAAATACATCAGTAATACAAAACAGTCAACCCTCAAACTTAATTAAAAGCCAACGAGAATAAATGAGTTTTAAAACGGATTTAAAAACAGAAAGAGACTCAGTCAATCTGATGTGCAAAGGCAGATCACTCCAGCATTTTGGAGCTGCCACAGCAAACGCACGGCCATCTCTAGGTTTAAGGTCAAAAAGCCATGGTAGTACAACAGTACAGGGCCAAAAGACTTTTTTCTTGGTTGATACCATGGCGTATTCTCATTATATTTAAAGGGGTGATGAACTGAGAAATCAAATTTTCCTTGAGCTTTTGACATCTAAGAGGTCATCATATTATAAGAATATCCTGTAAGTTTCAGAACTGAAAACGACCTTGTTAGTCCAATAAAAGCTTTTATTGACACCAGCCTCAACAAACGTCTCCTTTTTGAAAGTGTGGAAGTATGACGTCAATGACACTAAAACCCCACCCGCTCATCAACGCCTACTTCAACACGGCCGGTTCTAGCCCCGCCCACCGATTCGCGCATTCACCGCATAGGTAAACAAAAGCATACCTCGTGATGACAAACCGGAGCGAGCTACCAGCAAATAAACATTCCGTTGACAAAATGTTGTGCCGTGCCTGGCTGTGGAAGAAGACAGTGCTGCATAAGCTTCCTCTGGATTCCAATATTAGGAATGCCTGGTTAAAATTAGTTTTTAATGACGTTCCAGCAGATGAGTGTAAAACATTATCCGTATGTTCGCTTCATTTCACCGAGGATTGTTTTGTGAACAAGACACAGTTCGAGGCTGGATTTGCAGACCGATTAAGAGAAAAGAACGGTGATGTGCCGTCTATATTGGATCTGACAGGAATTGTACAACACACGGACTCTGGGGTCGAACATGTATGGGCAGAATCCGGTTGCCATTTGACAACATTGGACGTTTTCCCCACGTGCACCGACGGTTGAGTTTAACTCATTATAATATAAGAGGGAGAAATGAAGACGACACAGATAGATATGCATTTTGTGTATGACCTAGAAGTATTTATTCAGCAATCGGCAGTTAAAGTTAATCTGCACGGAACATCGTTGTTGTACGGAACATAATTAGTCTACATTACCTTCTATATTGGATCCAACAGGAGTGGTGCAACACACTTATGTGAGTAATATTTTTATTTTAGAAATAATAATCTACTCGGCTAGCATTGCATTGTTACAGATCGTTTGATATCTAATAATTATGTGTATGTGTCTAAGTAATAATTATGTCTATGTGTAAGTATCCGTTGTATTCGAGGTGCTGTTGGTTCATTGTCCTGCGATTCGAGATCGGACTCTGGGTCAAACATGTATGGGCGAATCATTCCGGTTGCCATTTTACAACAGTGGTTTTCAAAACAAACTCCCCCACGTGCACCGACCGAAACCAACGACAGAGTTGAAGCTCATTCTAATATGCAAAACTGTTATCCACTCACAGCAGTGGGCGTTTACTTCCTAGTCTTCCATGCGATACGCCCATAAAATCCGAGCATATTTCAAGTAGGCTGAAAACTAGGGAAGAAAATAGCCCATAACTTATTCATTTTTATGTTTTTGAATGTAGAAACCAAGCAAACGTCATAAGTTGACCTCAAACAACAAAACAAAAACATTTAAAAAGCCAGTTCATGACCCCTTCAAGGATGAGGTGTTATGCCATATTCCAGGCAACCTGTAACGCGTGTTTTTCCAACCTTATACCCTGGAACTGCAGTCAAACCCATGACTTCCCACCCGTGAACTCGAACTAGATCGATGTACTCCCATTTACGAGCTCTGACGTCACATAACCCGCGAAACCATCCAAAACAACAATGGTTTGTTTATATCTAGCTACCATAATTCCTTGCGCTCAGGTAGTTTGACGTGACTGGTCTGGAACGCTACAAAGTCGTGAGCCATGGTTTGAAGTCGTGATTTGCGTGCTCAAAAACCAGCCTGCAACGCAGCATTAGTTCTACTTGCTGATCTTTTTCTTTCTTTAAACTCTACACTCATTACTTCAAATCAACCATAACAGAAAATCCATCCATCCATCCTCATTAAAATGCAGATTAGACTTTCAGAATTAATAAGGTTTAAAAGCAGCATATGATTATTCAGGATAAATTCTCAAACACAAAGGTCCAGATCAGAGACTAAACACGTTTGATTAGTTTCAAAGACACGCATTTAGATGTAAACATATAATTCTGAACGTTATCATCTTTAAAAGCACCAGGGCAATTAATACACCCTTAGGGTAATTAATTTAACGTCCTGCTAATAAAGAACGCGCCACCTCCATTCACAGCTCTCATTATTGAGAAAACTCTCCACATGCACTGATCCGTACCCGGCGTGCCTTTAGCTGCTTGGAGTGCTGAGGTAAGGAAAACACACACACACAATCCAAGGCAGCAAATATGGCTTATAAAACACATTCAAGTGGTCCGGGTGACCTAGCTGTGACCTGTGACCTCATTTCAGGAGGATCCGGGCTGCTTGTTATTTAAAGAGAAACGACAAGCCTTTGTGTCTCTGATTTCCCTTTGAATTGTGACCCAGCCATGACGGAATGAGACAAACAAAGGCGGAACATGAGCAGAGTGCAAAAATAAAGCAGAGAAAATCGTTACTGAGAGAAGTATGCCATAGCCTGAGGGACAAAAATGCAAACATTACGTTCACTTTATATCATGTTGTCCCACTTTTTGTCAGCCCACTATGTCTACACAAGCCACTTTCACAATGCTGATGAATGCAGTTGTCATTTGTCTTTTGGGAGTTTAATCCTCATCTATACACACAGAGTTCGTTTTTTTTTTTTTTACTGGAGTGTCCTCTGTGTTTTACAACCAAATACACAACCTGAAAATTGTAGTAGATACAACAGGATTAATCAGCATAGCATAGTGTGCATAGATCATACTAAACAAGTAGTATAATAACTGAACTTCAATGCACTGATGCATTCACTACTCACAAACTGTGGTAAGAGAAAGGGACAGATGGACAGGTCATCAGAACAAATCAGTGCTTACTCTGAAACTTAAAAATTTAAGGGGATTTAATTATAGAAAAGGTACTTTAAAAACAGCTTGGCTGAAGCAAAAAAATATATATTTAGCTACAGAAACACATACCCCAGGTCTTTAGTGACCCAGGACATCATGCACTACCCTCCTCCTAATTAATTCTTAATTTTCCTCAGTCAATTCATTATAAACAATTAGAGCCGGGACTTTAACACGTTAATTAAGATTAATTAATTACAGACTTTGACGCATTATTTAATTACACAAAAAAATTAACGCATTTTTTAAATCGCACTTATTTTTGGGTAACACTTTATTTTGATAGTCCACTTTAGACATTCAACTAACTATAAGTAACTTTGTCGCTACATGTCAACTAACTATCATTAGAGTATTAGTAGACTGTCAGCTTAATATCTGCTAACACTTTATTTTTTGGTCGCACCAACAGACATTCAACTGACTGTCAGTAACTTAGCAACTACAAGTCAACTTGTTCTCCTAACCTAAACCCTAACACCTATCCCTGAACCTAACAGTCTACTGATAGTCTACTACAGCCTACTAATACTCGAATGACACTTAGTTGACATGTAGTTGAAAAGTTACTTATAGTTAGTAGAATGTCTAAAGTGACTATTGAAATAAAGTGTAACCTATTTTTGCACCGCGGAACATTTCTCACTGGATTAGTTTCGGCGGACCGATTATACTGGAGCACCAACCAGTGTTCATGACTTTTTACAGAGACAACTAAACAACAAACCACAGTGAACATGAACGAAGAAGCTGACGAGGCTGCTTTGGTTGGCCCAGTGGATGGGAAATTTTGTTATAAAAACGAACGGATGGAAGCGTCATTAAGAGCATGGTTGTGTGCAAGCTATGCAACAAGGAATTAGCATATCACATCGACCCTCAAGTTTCACCTCAACACAAAACATATACATTTGCACTGGACTGCTGGACTTGGTTGAACAAAAATAAACAATATTTTGTTGCTTAAGCTTATGTATTCAGTCATTATTCAATGGTATACTAAAAATCCATGTGAAAAAAAAATCTTCTCACTGTTCTCAGTTCAAATATTTATGCAATTAAAATTTGATTAATTTCGATTAATTAATTACAAAGCCTCTAATTAATTTGATTTTTTTAATCCAGTCCCGGCCCTATAAACAATATAACTAAAACAAAAATATTACATTATAAAAGAATGCCTGTTTTCCCTTTCATTTTTGTAAAAATAGTGTAGTGTCGCTAGCGACTTGATGTGTGTAACAGTGTAAGTATTTTTTCTGCACAACAATAAGTGAATATTTGATGACTGAATAATTCCATTAATTCCACAATGATGAAGTGACGTTTCACCCATAGATACCGCAGACAGAAAACAAAAGAATAGGAAGTATCATCAGCAAATTTAAAGTGGCTGAGTGATTTACTGCAGAGCAAGTACCGAACGCAATCAGATATTAGTGTCACTGTGGGGCCATTTACACCTGGCCACTTCATGCGTTTTCTGTGATCGGATAGCTATCCAATCATGAAAAGACCAGGTGTAAATGCCCCCCGAAACGCATTCGAGACGGATTTGAATCCGATCGCTCAAACCACTTCAGAAGGTGGTCTGGGCCGCATTCCAGACGAAACTGGACATGTGTAAATGCATCTGGATCTTGAAACCACATATGTAAATGTTACTACTCCTAAAAATGTTTAAAAATAAACGCGTGAGAGCGTGTTATAGGCCATTTGTCATGTTATTTTAGTCAGATATGACGACGCTACTGCAACACGCATCACCTCAGATGAGCAGCTGAGCGCCTATCAAGCCGAGTCTATCGCAAATCAAAGTGAAAGTAAGTCGCTATCCATTAACACTACCATCTTCATTAAAAGTAAAGAAACGAAATTATCTTACCAGTTCTGTTGCCGCTCTCTCTTATCGCCGTCTTTGCTGATTTTGAAATTAGCCATTGATCAATAAAATGCAGCTTATCTGTTGCTTTCGGTGACGTGCACTTCATTAAATCCGCATATAGCGCGGGAATTGAAGATCAGATTTATATCTGTTTTGCAAAAACACATTTATATGACCAGGTGTAAATGGAATCGTTTTGATAAATCAGATAGCTATCCGATCTGAGAAAACACATGAAGTGGCCAGGTGTAAACAGCCCCTATCACTCGATGGTTGATCTGGTGAAAAAAAACTGGCATCAATCAAAATAATATGTTAAAAAAATGATATTTCTGAGAATATGTTTGAGATCACGAATATGAGTGGGATGCTGAATGTACTGGGAAAAAGTTCGGACAAGGACAATGATGATGGTATAAAACATCTGATCAAACTGAACCCTTCCGAGCTCCAGAAGATAACAAAATATGCTTTATTTTATTATTCTGTAATTGTTACTCTAATATCCAGAGAGTTTTATATCATCGCAACAGGTAAATCCATCCATGTTAGATATAGATCCAGGTCGCTAAAGACCCGAAAATGTAATAATGATTGGCGAAACATTAATGCATTTAAGGGTTAAAGGAGAACTCTGGCGCAAAATGAACATTTGGTCCAATAAAACATCGGTACCTAGTCAACCGTTCTCTGAGATTTGTTTCCATGATAATCGAATGTAACGAGTTTTATCTCTAAAAACTGTTTAGCGTATAATGCTAGTAATGGGGGCATTTACTAAGTAAAAAGAAATCGCTAGTTAATACCACTAACAAGGCTCAAAATAGCCCCACACTAACACAGTAACATAATGAATGTCCATACATGCAAAACGAAGCATTGAGAACTTTGTAAGTGTACAGACCGTTTAATTAGAAGATACTTTATAAAGACAGTTCACTTCGTGTATACAAACCGGAGCCATCTTGGAAAACAACGACAAGTCTTGTCACGACAAGTCAAACCACGAACGTTCGTGCTGAGTGAGCTGAACTGTATGAAGATAAGCGAACTTCTGAACTGTATTAATGGCATTCGGGATTCGACTTATCGAGAACTCCTAAAGTGTTTCCTATCGTGTGCAACTTATGCATCAGACGTTCAACCAAAGGTCCATGCGCGTGAAGTCTGAGGCTGAGACTACTGGAAAGGCTACACTGTTGAAAGCACTGTCACATAACTAAAACATATGGTTAGGTTAGTAGGGTAATGCCGAGTTCAGACTGCATGATTTTAGCCACGATTTTGGCTCGCCGACAGGTTTTGAGAAATCGCCGACAAATGCCCGAAATCACATGCAAATCGGCGCTCGTTCACGCGAGTGACAATCACGCAGTGTAAATGAGCAAAGACGCGAACTGAGAGAATCACAGACGAGTCGCCGACGCCCGTGAGATATTTGGCATGCTAAATATCTGGACCTGTCGGCGATTCAAAATCCTGCTGTGTGAAAAGTGTTTTGACTGAAAACTACATCGGCGATCACCGGCAGCCAGTGAGAGAGCAAGATACAGAGCAGCAGGGAGTTCGGGGAGGAGTTATAGATCACATATCAACATGATATGGCATTGTTTCAGAAAAAAAATCTTCTCGGTCTATTTGAACACAATAAATGGAAGAAAACAATGTAGAAATTTGGCAGGATCGTGTCTGTTTGACGTTTCACCTGAGCTGTACCACAAGCGGGTTCGAAAAAAGTCACGTGAGAACTCCGGTCTTGCACGTGTGGTGTCACGTTGTTTCCTTTTCACATCTCACGTGTGTTTGTTTTGAAACGTAGTTTGCGCGCAGCGTGCTAGACAAAGTCTGTCGGCCATTTTTCCTATTGTAAAGTCATGCAGTGTGAAACCTTCTGTCGCCGATCAATCGTCCAGTGTGAACACAGCAGTGACTGAATGCTGGCCAAGATAGTCATGCAGTGTGAAAAGAACAGCGACCGACTACTTTGAAAATCGTGCAGTCTGAACTTGGCATAAGAAATAATCCACAAGAGACTGTGGAAAATGATATTTTTTTTCATTTGAATGTGCTTCCGTAAGGTTAAAGATGTGAACAGATCACAGTGTGATGTTGAAGATTTTATTATGACTCACTGCAGTTTGTCACTCCAGTTCATTAGCTGCAGTTCATATAATCTATTTCCTCTTTAAAAGATTGCTTTATTGCTTGCTCTGCTTCACGTTCACTTAGCTGAATGACTGTGCTTCATTTTTCAATGTATTTTGTACTTATTTTATCGAGGGGAAAAAAAAGACGTTGACTTTCCAGGCTGTTGAATCACATTCAGTAATTTGACCAGAATCCTCAGTTATTAATGAAACAAACATTGTGCCGAGTTCATTTCACACTTCAAATCACATTACAAGTTCTCAACAAACACCCCGCTATGAATAAGTGATTCATAAATGGCTCCTCATAAGCGAAGTGAAAGATTCTCAGTTTTACTGATGTCCTGTGTCCTCACCTGCAGGACGGTCTCTCCAGGTAGCATATTAGTGAAGATCTCCACATTGTAGGACACCTGACTGAAGGTAGGTGTGTTGTCATTCACATCGATGACCAGGATGTCCACTGTCACGGGTCTGCTCTGTTGAACACCATCAGATGCCACGAGCTTTGAACAAAAACAATGAAATAGTTTTAATATCATTAATAAATACATATGGTAACACTTTAGTTTCGAGTCCAGTTCTCACTATTAAAGCATAGTTCGGCCAAAAATGATATTTAAACCATGCATTACTCACTCAAGCCGTTCAGATGCATATGTCTATCTTGTTTCAGACGAACACATTTTCAGTTATTTTAGAAAATGTCTTAGACCCTTCAGTGGATATAATGTGAAGAAATGGGGTCCAGCTCCTTCAAGTCCCAAAATGTGCATAAATCCTTCACAAAAGTCATCTATCCGGCTCCAGGGTGATAAACGAAGGCCTTCTGAGGGTAATCGCGTGCAGTATTATCGTAAAAATATACGTATTTAAAACTTTATAAATGAAAATATCTGACTTCCGGCAACGATCGTCGCGACGGTTCTCACGCTGTGTACGTTCACGGGTGATGGAAGTCGGCGCACGAGGTCAGGACGTAGCGTAGGAAACATCGCGACGTCACGACGGTTCCTACGCTACGCGCGCGAACTTCCATCACCCGTGAACGTACGGCGATCGTTGCCGGAAGTCAGATATTTTCATTTATAAAGTTTTAAATATGTATATTTTTACGACAATATCGCACGGATTACCCTCAGAAGGCCTTCGTTTATCACCCTGGAGCCGGATGGATGACTTTTGTGAAGGATTTATGCAAATTTTTGGGACTTGAAGGAGCTGGACCCATTTCTTCACATTATATCCACTGAAGGGTCTAAGACATTTTCTAAAATAACTGAAAATGTGTTCGTCTGAAACAAGATTGACATATGCATCTCGAACGGCTTGAGGGTGAGTAATGCATGGTTTAAATATAATTTTTGGCCAAACTAGCCCTTTAAGTAGTTGCTTATTAGCATGCATTTAACTAGGATATTGGCAGTTTATTAGTAACTATAGAGCACATATAAATGCCTCTGACTATATTCTGTATTCCTGAATCCTACCCAATCCGAAATTTAACAACTACTTTAAGCCTTACAAATTATTAATAAGCAGTAATTAGGAGATTATTGAGGTGAAGGCTGTAGTTAATAGTGATAACTAATCTAAAGCGTGACCACATATATACTGTGTATAATTTTAAAGCTACACTGTGTGATTTTTACCCCCATGTAGCGGTGAAAAGGTATATGACCATCCAGTGAATATTAGTTTCTGTTCCTCTCAATTCCGATTTTAAGTTAACTCTTACGGTGGCCAATGTAGTCCAAGATTAAAATGGCTTCCGGTTCAAACTCGTCCATGAGTGTTGACTCAAACGTAAACGAGAAAGGCGAAGCTTGAATTAACAGGTATGTCCCACTTTGGCTAATGTACTTTCAAGATGGAGGGGCAACATGGCAACTAACATTACAACCCCTTACCCGTATGCATTTTCAATGGCATATTATACACTCACGAGAATACTTAATTACTTGAACGAAGTAAATATACATTAATGAGCACATATATTTTTGAAAGAAGTGTTTTTAGCTAAGAATAAACTAAAAGAGTTACACAGTGTAGCTTTAATAAATTAGTACATAATCATTATACAATAATATAGAATTTGACACAACTTCTAATAAATTATACATATATAACATAATTTATGATATATTATGTATCTTTTGCAATTATATTAACACCAGGAAAACGTTGTTGTGTTGCTTTTATAGACCTGCTGATGTGTTCTGTATCTGACGTATGGAACAGCATGTGAGCACTTCATACAACAAATTATCTTTTGTCATTTTTCTGGAAACCAAGAATATTATTTATGTATTTTGGATTTTTTTTTTTTTTTTTTTTTTTTGCTGTGTATTGCTTTTATATGGACCTGCTGGTTTGATTTAATCTGTATCTGGCGTATGGCACAGCATGTGAGCACTTCATACAACAAATTCCCAGTATTATGGGACAGCTTACAAATGTTATTATCGGCTAAAACTGCCACAGCAAACATTTGTCCAGAGTCTCCCATTGCGCTCCTTTCAAAGGCACTCAAAGTGCTGAGCTAGCAGCCGTAGGTTATTCCGTTGTTCCTCGGCTTGCATTTCCATGAGCTTTTCCCCCAGAGATTCGTGGCAGTAAATGTGGATCAAAGCCCAGCGGTTCCTCAGTTTGAGCAGGAGAGGAGAGCTTTGCATACGTAAACACTATGTTGGAGAACAGCTCCAGGTCAGCAAGTTCTCCAGAGCAGTTTGGCCTGTATACAGGTGGACTTGCAATAACCCTAGGCTGGTTGACTGCTCAAGTGTGAGGTTATTAGACACTCGCTGTTATTGACCACTAGCTGGGTTTAACCTTAAAGGGAGTCATTTTATGCCCTTTTACAAAGTCTTGATTTTGGGTTGTACTAGAATATCTTTTCATGCTTGATTGTTCAAAAATCAATGCTTGTATGTTTCACATATTTTACATATTACAGCTCCTCTTTCCCTAGTCTGGTCTGAACGTTTCGATGAATCTCCCCCTTCCTCCTTTCTTTTGTGCGTATAGCCTGAATTGTATCCTCTTCGGTTCTAGAAGCTGTTCTCTGTAAAATGTGCAACGCACCTACAAACACTGGGGTTGTAATGTTCAGGAACAGTGTTAAAAATACATTTCTCATGCTGTGAATGAGCGTGGAATCATGGGAGTTCTTCTTCACCTCCACAGCTGATGGAAATCAAATGGAACTCAGGCAGAAATCATGTTCATGGATGAGAGAATGTAGTCTCAATATTAAAGTTTTACTAACGTTACTGTGGTATGAAGCAGGGCAGGGCAGGGCCGAAAGCCTGGGACATTTTACAATGGTGTTTTTATGATGGATATTGACTGGCGAAGCAATTACACTGGCCTCAAAACTTGGTAAAATTGCATATTTCTCTGGATTTAAACACTATTGGAAATATTTGTAATCAGTGTTGGGGAGTAGTTAACTACAAGTAGCGAAGCTACTGACTTAAAGGATTAATTCACTTTTCAAAAAACTTTTACTGATAATTTACTCACCCCATGTCATCCAAGATGTCCACGTCTTTCTTTCTTCAGTTGAAAAGAAATTAAGGTTTTTAATGAAAACGTTTCAGGATTTTTCTCCATATAATGGAATTCAGTGGGAACCAGGTCGGTTCAAGTTCCAAAAGAAACTTCAGTACACACTGCAAACTTGTTCAAATGGCTTTAAACGATACCAGACGACGCAGGTATCAAGCGAAACGATCGCTCATTTTATAAATAAATAACAAAGTTTAAGTTTTATAAGCTCAAACGCTCGCCTTGCTCCATTCTGTAACGCACTCCTGTTCGAACTCGTTCATCAAAATGAACAAATCTTTTTCCGAGTCATTTGGTTCATTCGGCGAAAGAAATGAACGAATTGATTCGGAAAAAGATTTGTTCATTTTGATGAACGAGTTCGAAAAGGAGTGCGTGATAAGACCCTTATTCGTCGTCTGGTATCGTTTAAAGCCATTTGAACAAGTTTACAGTGTGTAATGAAGTTTCTTTTGGAACTTGAACCGACCTGGTTCCCACTAAGTCCATTATATGGAGAAAAATCCTGAAAAGTTTTCATTAAAAACCTTAATTTCTTTTCAACTGAAGAAAGAAAGACGTGGACATCTTGCATGACATGGGGTGAGTAAATTATCAGCAAAAGTTTTTTGAAAAGTGAACTAATCCTTTAACTACATTTTTCAGTAGCTTGGCAGTAGCTCAGTTGCTTTTTGAAAAGTGTAGCTTTTCCAGTAGCTAACTACTTTTTGCAGCAAGTAGCGGTGTAGTGCAAGCAAAAGCTACATTGCTACATTGTCGAGCCTGCGCGAATCAGCGCGATGCAAGGATATTCTTCTTCTTGTTAGATTACAAACTCATTTTTTGCCATTACCGCCACCTGTTGTTTAATCATGCATCTTGCGGCTAACGGTTCACTGACATACAGAAGTGGATTGACACACCCATATTATGATTATATAGCAAGACGTGACGGCAGATTTAGGGGATGGAGAAACAACTAACGTTAATTACCCATGGCCTTATTTGTCCAAGTTCAATCAGTATTTTTGAGAAAATGTTCTACATGCAATTTACGTTGGATGTATATTTCGTTCTTGCAATGTTGTAGGCTATCTGTTGCAATTTTGACAAACAGTCTGAGACATTTGAGTGCTGTGTGTAATAAAACAATACTCTTTGAAATCGTAATTGCATAGCCTTGTTTTAAACACTAAATATTTTACTTAAAACATTCCTCAGACATTTATTCAGTTATTTATAATATACGTCAAAAAAAGCAAAAGTAGTTTCAAAGTAGCTAGCTACTTTCTGATAGTAACTTGTAGTGTAGCTAACTACTTTTCTAAACGGGTAGCTTGACTGTAGTTAAACTACTTTAACTTACGAGTAGCTTGTAGCTTGTCAAACTACAGTTTCAGAGTAGCTTATTATGTTAGTACGCAACTCAACAAAATATTTAACAAAGTGGTTTTTAGATTTAATCCCAAAATTTTTTCAACGTTTTTATTTCAAGTAACTTTTTTTTAGTTAACTTTAATAACCCTGGTAGGTTCAGCTCTACAATAAGCTCTTCAGATGTCCATCTGTTCTAGAATCCCTTTGAAAATGATGTGAGAGTACTTCACATTAGTGCTTTTTCCCAGCGCTGCCACATATTCAATCAAGCACAATCAAAAGGGATATTATTGTACAAGAATAAAGAGAAATCGAAGAGACAGAATAAAGTTAAAGTGCATGACAGCATTAAAGACAATGTCATCTGATCTCGGAGTGATCAAAAACTTCACATTTCCCTTGCAATAACTTCCACCACAAAACTCGGATAGTGAGAAACACTTCAGCGTTTGCCTCATAAAATTGCAGCCCTCTGTCATTTAGAGAGCATTTTTACTCAGATCCCACTCTGTATGATGGCCTAATTGATTTTGAATAGACATGAAATTATGAAATAAATAAAATAAAAAACAAGGTTAAAAACATGCACTGAAAAAACAAACAAAACAAAACACATATTAGAATTCCCCAGAGGAAACCTCTTCCTCAAAAATTTGTATTGATGTCTCACTTGTATTTCACTTCTCCTCTGAACCAGTGTTTATTTGCTCTCCATATTTCCATATTATATTTCCAGTCAGTTATAATATTAATGGCTAATTCATTAATGGTAGAAGTGGGAGGGATACCTCAATTAACGAACCGCGTCACCTTCCTGTCGTCATGTCTATGTTAAGTTTCTTCCTGATATCATATGGGCAAACACATGATATATAAAACAGTTAAAGGGATAGTTCACTTAGAAATTAATTGTTGATATGTTTAAGCTTACCTCAAGAGCATCCAAGATGTAGGTGTCTTTGTTTCCACAGTATTTTGATATTTTTAGGTCAAACCGCTCTTGTTTATCAGTCATATAATGGAGTTATATGGGTTCCACCCATGGGTCCACCTCAAAGAGCATGCACAGAGAAGTCCGAATTAAACATGATTTAAAGGGTGATGAACTGAGAAATCAAATTTTCCTTGAGCTTTTGACATCTAAGAGGTCATCATATTATAAGAATATCCTGTAAGTTTCAGAACTGAAACGACCTTGTTAGTCCAATAAAAGCTTTTATTGACACCAGCCTCAACAAACGTCTCCGTTTTGAAAGTGTGGAAGTATGACGTCAATGACGCTGAAAACCCCACCCGCTCATCAACGCCTACTTCAACACAGCCGGTTTAGCCTCTGCCCACCGATTCGCGCATTCACGCATAGGTAAACAAAAGCATACCTCGTGATGACAAACCGGAGCGAGCTACCAGCAATAAACATTCTGTTGACAAAATGTTGTGCCGTGCCTGGCTGTGGAAGAAGACAGTTGCTGCATAAGCTTCCTCTGGATTCCAATATTAGGAATGCCTGGTTAAAATTTGTTTTTAATGACGTTCCAGCAGATGAGTGTAAAACATTATCCGTATGTTCGCTTCATTTCACCGAGGATTGTTTTGTGAACATGGCAAAGTTTGAGGCTGGATTTGCAGACCGATTAAGAGAAAAGAACGGTGATGTGCCGTCTATATTGGATCTGACAGGAATTGTGCAACACACGGACTCTGGGTTCGAACATGTATGGGCGAATCCGGTTGCCATTTGACAACATTGGACGTTTTCCCTCACGTGCACCGACGGGTGAGTTAAACTCATTATAATATAAGAGGGAGAAATGAAGACGACACAGATATGCATTTTGTGTATGACCTAGAAGTATTTATTCAGCGATCGGCAGTTAAAGTTAATCTGTACGGAACATCGTTGTTGTACGGAACATGATTAGTCTACGTTACCTTCTATATTGGATCCAACAGGAGTGGTGCAACCCACTTATGTGAGTAATATTTTTATTTTAGAAATAATAATCTACTCGGCTAGCATTGCATTATTACAGATCGTTTGATATCTATAATAATTATGTGTCTACAAGTATCCGTTGTATTCGAGGTGCTGTTGGTTCATTGTCCTGCAATTTAGGATCGGACTCTGGGTCAAACATGTATGGGCAAATCATTCCGGTTGCCATTTTACAACAGTGGTTTTCAAAACAAATTCTCCCACATGCACCAACCAAAACCAACGAACAGAGTTGAAGCTCAATATAATATGCAAAACTGTTATCCACTCACAGCAGTGGGTGTTTACTTCCTAGTCTTCAATGCGATACGCCCATAAAATCCGAGCATTTTTCAAGTAGGCTGAAAACTAGGGAAGAAAATAGCCCATAACTTATTCATTTTTATGTTTTTGAATGTAAAAACCGACAAACGTCATAAGTTGACCTCAGACAACAAAACAAAAACATTTAAAAAGCCAGTTCATGACCCCTTTAAAGACTTGTTTTGTGTGAGAAAACGAACAGTATTTATATTGTTTTTACCTCTTGTAATCACAGTCACGTCCAAGTGATCTGAGGGTGAGGGAGCTTCTGTCTGCGCAAGTGTGCCGGAAAGCACTGGAAGTGATCTATCGCGTGTGTACGTCACTCATTGTTTACACAGAGATTTCAGAAGTGTTACCCTTCACTGTGAAGATCTAAACATATTTAGATATACAGGAAATTGCAATGGAAGACGATTTCGATATATCAACAGACAACGTTGATTTTTGTTTGTCGCAACCACGCAAGAGATCACTTCCAAGGCTTTCCGCGCGCTGCGCAGCTAGAAGCGCCCGTGCCTTCAGATCACTTGGACGTGTTTGTGGTTACAAGAGGTAAAAACAATATAAATACTGTTTGTTTCATCACACAAACCGCTCGTTTCGTGTCTTAGGCCATCAATGTGTACTTACATTTATGAGTCATTAAATCATGTTTAATTTGGACTTCTCTGGACCCCATAAACCTCCATTATATGATTGACAGACAAGAACGGTTTGACCTAAAAATAGAAAAATTGAAAATACTGTGGAAACAAAGACACCAACATCTTGGATGCCCTTGAGGTAAGCTAAAACATATCAAAAATTAATTTCAAAGTGAACTATCCCTTTAAGCCTGGTTGAACGATCAATTAAATTCAGATTGGATTATGTTGGGACTTACCTAAATCATTTTTTTTGGGGGGTCTGAATGGTATGTGGAAAACACTTGAGTTTTGCCACAGAATTGTCCCAATGCCTAGAACACAACTGAATGCTTTTTCAAGCACCTTCACTTGAAAAACTGGAAATGATTGTTATTTACATACATTTTTACAGCAGGTCTAATTCACACAGGATTAGAATTAGCTGGGGTAATTTTTCGGACCCTTTTATAGAAGGTAAAAGCCAGAAGAGAAAGGGGAAAAGGTGTTTGTCAGTAAATGGGAGGCAGGAGAATCGTGATGGGAATTCAAACTTTGACCTGTCAGAGGATCAACTGTTCAGCCGAACCCATGAGACAGGTTGTGTGTGAATGATGTGACCACTCACAGCCAAAAAGAACATGAACACTGCATGAACAATTCACCCACACTCCAAAAAAAAAAAAAAAAACAGACCTATAAAAGGAATAGTTCACTCAAAAAGACAAGTCTGTCACTGTTTACTTTACTTTTTGGAGCTTGACAGGTCCAGGTCACCATTCACTTTCTGAATGAGAACAGCTCAAACAACCTGCTAAAAATATTATTTTTGTATTCCATGGAATAAAGTCTGCCGCCATACAGTTTTTTTTTTATGACAGGAAAGTGAGAACATTTCTGGGCTGAGTTTCCCGATAACTTTGTCTCTTAACACGCTACGAAGACTCTTAAGGTATAACTTAACTGAAGGTATACAATTCTAGGTGTGTTCCTTGAACCATGCCTTAGGAAGCCCCTGTCCATGGCAATGCTGAATTTGTTGATATCGATGGCTCAGACATATATATATATATATATATATATATATATATATATATATATATATATATATATATATATATATATATATATATGTATGTATGTATATGTATATATATATGTATATATGTATATATATGTATATATGTATATATATATATATATATATATATATATATATATATATATATATATATATATATATATATATATATATATACACTCACCGGCCACTTTATTAGGTACACCTGTCCAACTGCTCGTTAACACTTAATTTCTAAGCAGCCAATCACATGGCGGCAACTCAGTGCATTTAGGCATGTAGACATGGTCAAGACAATCTCCTGCAGTTCAAACCGAGCATCAGTATGGGGAAGAAAGGTGATTTGAGTGACTTTGAACGTGGCATGATTGTTGGTGCCAGAAGGGCTGGTCTGAGTATTTCAGAAACTGCTAATCTACTGGGATTTTCACGCACAACCATCTCTAGGGTTTACAGAGAATGGTCCGAAAAAGAAAAAAACATCCAGTGAGCGGCAGTTCTGTGGGCGGAAATGCCTTGTTGATGCCAGAGGTCAGAGGAGAATGGCCAGACTGGTTCGAGCTGATAGAAGGGCAACAGTGACTCAAATAACCACCCGTTACAACCAAGGTGGGCAGAAGAGCATCTCTGAATGCACAGTACGTCGAACTTTGAGGCAGATGGGCTACAGCAGCAGAAGACCACACCGGGTGCCACTCCTTTCAGCTAAGAACAGGAAACTGAGGCTACAGTTTGCACAAGCTCATCGAAATTGGACAATAGAAGATTGGAAAAACGTTGCCTGGTCTGATGAGTCTCGATTTCTGCTGCGACATTCGGATGGTAGGGTCAGAATTTGGCGTCTACAACATGAAAGCATGGATCCATCCTGCCTTGTATGAACGGTTCAGGCTGGTGGTGGTGGTGTCATGGTGTGGGGAATATTTTCTTGGCACTCTTTGGGCCCCTTGGTACCAATTGAGCATCGTTGCAACGCCACAGCCTACCTGAGTATTGTTGCTGACCATGTCCATCCCTTTATGACCACAATGTACCCAACTTCTGATGGCTACTTTCAGCAGGATAATGCGCCATGTCATAAAGCTGGAATCATCTCAGACTGGTTTCTTGAACATGACAATGAGTTCGCTGTACTCAAATGGCTTCCACAGTCACCAGATCTCAATCCAATAGAGCATCTTTGGGATGTGGTGGAACGGGAGAATCGCATCATGGATGTGCAGCCGACAAATCTGCGGCAACTGTGTGATGCCATCATGTCAATATGGACCAAACTCCCAGAGGAATGCTTCCAGCACCTTGTTGAATCTATGCCATGAAGAATTGAGGCAGTTCTGAAGGCAAAAGGGGGTCCAACCCGTTACTAGCATGGGGTACCTAATAAAGTGGCCGGTGAGTGTATATATATATATATATATATACATACACACACTGTATATACATACATACATATATGAAAAATTATGTTAACAATGTTACGCATGATATTTTTGAGCAGTTCTTAAGGCTTTATTTCTTTAATGGAATCTGCCACTAAATAATGTAAAATCTCCTAATTTATTTACTCTATGACGGAGTGAATTTTATATTTAGTGAAATGTGAGGTTTTATTTCCACCATATCTTTAATGTACACAATATAAAACTTTTACATTGCAATCCTTTCATTAATTTGGCTAGTTTGGGTGCTGCTGTGTGTCCCAATGTGTGTAATAACCAGAGTGTACACTGTGTTTTGGACCCATATATAGGCATGTATTACTAATGAGCCCTTTAAATAAAATAAATAAATAAATACTGTGCCGCTGACTTCAGACCAGGTTTCAGACTGCTGATTTCAGTTGTCTCAAAATAGCTACGTGCCAATAATGTGCCTGAATGTAATGAGGTAATGTGCACCTCATTTTCAGACTAACATGCCCATGGGTGCACAAATAGGCACAAATGCATTTGCTATTTACACAAAGTGGCGCAGGATGTGAAAACGATAACTGACGGGATGAAACTAGCAAAAAACACTAGCTAACCTGCGTGGCGCTGCATTGCGCAGAGTGTATGATAGGTCCCATATATCAGTAAAGATTACGGTTGTGAGTGGTCTCATCATTCACACACAACCTGTCCCATGGGTTCGGCTGGACAGTTGATCCTCTAAAAAGGCCAAAGTTTGAATTCCATCATCAATTCCCCTGCCTCCCATTTACTGACAAACCTTTTCCCTGACTTTTATCTTCTATAAAAGGTTGAGAAAATTCCCCCAGCTAATACTAATCCTGTGCGAATTAGACCCGCTGTAAAAATGTATGTAAATATCAGTCATTTCCAGTTTTTTTTTAAATATGGAGGTGCTTGAAAAAGCATTCAGTTGCATTCTAGGCATTGGGACAATGCTGTGGCAAAACTCAAGTGTTTCCACATACCATTCAGACCAAAAAAAGCACTTAGGGGCACACAACTTCTTTTAGATTTAGGTAAATGCTAGGGGTGTAACGGTTCACAAAATTCACGGTTCGGTTCGAATACGATACACTTGTGTCACGGTTCGGTTCGGTACGAGTTCGGTATGTTTCAAATAGGCCTACAGCAAAAAGAAGAAATGGCAGAGAAATTTCCTTGATTTAATTTTTTTAATTATATTTTTATTAAAACTAACATCATAAAGTATGATATTTTTAACTTTGAGCAATGATGGAGCTATACTTGCCTTTTCTTAGGGGCATATAAAACAAAACAGCTCCTTGGACAAAATTAAATGTAATATTGTAGTAGTTATAAAGGTTTATTTTAGTTTAAATTAATATGGGGCATATTTGAGGGCAGCAATTGTATTCATAATAGGGATGGGCATTTTTCAAAAATATTGCATTCGAATATTCGGGCTCATAAAAATCGAATATTCGAATATTTGTTTATTTAAATTATGTTTAACAAAAAAGACGTTCTTTTTACGTTTTTTTTACGTTTTTTCTCACCATTTCTGGACAAGCTTACAATTAGGCAATACACAACAAGCTTACAATAGTAATTAAAGTTTTCTTTTAGTTGAAAACATTAAACAGTAGGTCTATGTGTAAACAAAAAATATATATATAAAAGCATTATTAAAAGCATGCTCAAGCAGCGCGAAGCGAAAAAAAAACCCCTAATAAAGCAGATTGCGTCAGATATCGTACAGAACGTACACATATACACACGAGTCAGCAAATGATTGATTATCGTGTTTATATTGTTTCACGTTTATGTTGAGAAAAACAATAATATCTAACGTTACATGCAGGGGCGCCGTCATGCAATCAAGCTGACGGACGTTTCAGAGACACAAAGTGTAACGGTGTTTCTAACAGCACTTTGCATTTTCTGTTCTTAAACCGGTCTCCCTTGACGAAACTTAAAATAAGTGTGTCTCAAAATCATTTTGCTATTAGATAAAATAACATCTTTGATCACGCGGGGTCCAGCTGCGCCTACCTGCAGTTGTGATGCAATGATGGACAGCTGTCTTTCCTCATTCCACTGTTTGGATTTCATGTGATTTCTCATGGTGATGATATCATAACTCAGATTAATTAATTAATTTGATTAAAAGTAATTCCGTTTAACTTTAGTAAGATCCTTTTCAAGTAACGTTAATTCCAAACTTCGCGAGGCAGACGACAACATATGTGATCAAATACAGACAGCTTGTTAACACACTCCACAGCGCCATCCAGTGCATTTAATTGTAACTGCGAGTTAGTTCTTAGGAGGATTTATCATGGACTTACTGCATTTACGGCCAGCAAAGCAACGTATTCAAAATTCGAATAGTATTTTATTTTTTGAATAATAATTACAAATCGAATATTCGAAAATTCTAATATTCGTGCACATCCCTAATTCATAATGTATTCAGACGTGATGTTACTTGAAAGCATTATAGCCTACTATCCCTTCCAAACTTACAGATAGTAGTGTTATACAGTAAATCCATGGTGATGTTGCTGATCTGTGGACACTGGATAGTTCATTCATGGAACAATGTTTCTTCCTGGTTTCCACGTCAGCGCTGTTTGATCCGTTAATAACGGAGAAATGTGAATGTTTTCTCACTAGATCTCGCAGCGATGTTATTACTTCAGTGGCGAATTCAAATGTTTTCTTTACTGGATTTGGCTGTGTAGTAACAGTGCTGATGATGAAGATCGGCTCGCGCTGCATTGGTCCAAACTGATAAACGGTCCGTCATCCAAACAACCACACAATAACGAGTAGCTCAGTTTCGTTCCGCTTACATTACATTTGCCATTTGATGTTGAGCAATGTTGTAGTCACGCCAACGTCTCTTACATTATGAACACGCTTGACACACGCGACACGCCTACATTTGAATAACAAAATGTTGGTCGGCAGGAAAAATGAACCGAACGAACC
Organism: Hybognathus amarus; assembly: GCA_030378365.1. NCBI lineage: Eukaryota > Metazoa > Chordata > Actinopteri > Cypriniformes > Leuciscidae > Hybognathus > Hybognathus amarus. The sequence goes on along the minus strand of JAQIUQ010002716.1, from coordinate 433,639 downwards.
GTTTCGGTTCAAAAGTGCATACTAAAAAACCGAACAGAAAGCCTTGTACCGAACGGTTCAATACGAATACGTGTCTCGTTACACCCAGTGTTGGGGAAGCTACTCTGAAACTGTAGTTTGACAAGCTACAAGCTATTCGTAAGTTAAAGTAGTTTAACTACAGTCAAGCTACCCGTTTAGAAAAGTAGTTAGCTACAGTACACTTCAAGTTACTATCAAAAAGTAGCTAGCTACATTGAAACTACTTTTGCTTTTTTTAAACAACGTATATTATAAATAACTGAATAAGTCTCTGAGGAATGTTTTAAGTAAAATATTTAGTGTTTAAAACAAGGCTATGCAATTACGATTTCAAAGAGTATTGTTTTATTACACACAACACTAAAATATCTCTGACTGTTTGTCAAAAGTGCTAAATTGCAACAAATATCCTACAACATTGCAAGAACGAAATATACATCCAACATAAATTGCATGTAGAACATTTTCTCAAAAATACTGATTGAAATTGGACAAATAAGGCCATGGGAATTAACGTTAGTTGTTTCTCCATCCTCCAAATCGTATATCGTATCCGTCTTGCTATATAATCATAATATGGGTGCGTCAACCCACTTCTGTACGTCAGTGAACCGTTAGCCGCAAGATGCGTGATTAAACAACAGGTGGCGGTAATGGCAAAAAAATTAATTTGTAATCTAACAAGAAGAATATCCTTGCATCTCGCTGATTTGCGCAGGCTCGACAATGTAGCAATGTAGCTTTTGCTTGCGCTACACCGCTACTTGCTGCAAAAAGTAGTTAGCTACTGGAAAAGCTACACTGTTTAAAAGCAACTGAGCTACTGCCAAGCTACTGAAAAATGTAGTTAAGTTAGTAGCTACGCTACTTGTAGTTAACTACTCCCCAACACTGGTTACACCCCTAGTAAATGCCTATGACCAACATAATCCAATCTGACTTTAATTGATAAATTGTTCAACCGGGCTTAACTGTTTAATATATTATGTGTTTGCCCACATGTCATCAGGAAGCAACATAACACAGACATGACGACAGGAAGGTGACGTGGTGCGTTAATCAAGAGTTATCCCTCCACTTCTGCCATTAATGAACTGGCCATTATCTCATTACAGACATCCTGTGGTAAAAAGAAATTACTTCATCTACCCTTGTAAAGCCTGAATAGGGCTTTGATCTTTTGAATTGTGCCGACTCTCTCACAAGAAGCGGCTTAAACTAAGCACTCTCCATGTTCCGTGTGATTGGCAGTTCACTGCAGATGACAATCTTTCAGGCGCAAACACTCTAGAGTTAATCATAAACTCTTGATCAAAGCCTGTGTTGAAAAAGAACGTTTGAGCGCTGTGAACCTGCTGAATCTGATCAAAACCGGGTTCCATTTGTTTGGTTTTGTCGACTGTAAACCGGCTCTGAAACTGTTCAGTTATATTCACGTAACAGGTGAAAGACTTTCGACTTCTTGCATAAGAGACTTTAGTCATCTTGCATACTCCAAATGTAGTCCTTTTATGAGCCCCAAGTGGGACACACCCAAACCAAGGCTGTCAGGCCATTTCAGTGAATGGTCCATGAAACAAACCCCACCTCTCGGATTAGACAATGATCAAAACACTGCGCTCAGACGATCCCCGTGTGATCCAGCTGTCTTGTAACTGCTTCTTCGAAGATCAGGGATTCTAGAAAGATCAAAGACACTTGAGCCCAAATCTCAGATCAATTGATTTGATCGATGGACGGAGTCCTGAAGAGACACTTCAAATGAACAAGCAGCATCGTTTCAATCGGCTTGTTTTGTTCATCACAGCGAAGAGATGTCATGCTGAGACTTGATGTTCGAGACATAAATATTAATCTTAAAGTAAGAACATTCCCTGTTGTTACTAAATTAGATGCTCCTCATGCTGGAGAAGTACCACAGGGCAGATTGTGATGCACACTATGTCTTAGAAGAGCAGTAAATAATCTCAAGAGGACACTGAAGAGACAGAACTAAAGTGACCAGTCATTCATTTTCAATGAGAACAGCAACAGGAGGGACAGGGACTCATGAAGTCGATTTTAGGACCTATGATTTGTAAATTTGTCCCAAAATTCTCATTCCAAAAAAACAAAAAACAAAAAAAACAACCTTCTAATCAAAAATGTTTATAAACAGATAATATCATTAATATATATTGTAGATTTAAATTAGAAATACATACAAATTAATAATTATATAATAACAAAGAATAATGTACTGTACTCTAATATAGATATAGATAATATAGAAGCGATAGTCACTGCTGAGAACAATTTGAATTAATTACAATTTGAGAGAGAAAATGTCCTCAATTGTCATAAAATAATGCTACAAAGAAAATTAATTAAATGGGCTTTATTTTCTTTGTATAAAAATCAGTGTTTCTTTTTTCTTTTGGATTTTGGGATGAAATGCAATTTGTTTGAGTGATTCACTGGTTCAGGTTAATCTAGTAGGAATTATAATCAGTTGAATATAAAAGAAGCCAATGGGAGGTTTTCATTCAGACTGGAAAATTATGTGTACAGTTACTTACCGTTAAAGTGTAATTCGTCTGCATCTCACGGTCCACTGGTTTCAAGAGGGTGAGGTAACGTGTGATGCCAGTGGGCGAGATGGTGAAGATGGAGGTGTAGCCATTCAGGGTGATCTTCAACTGGGGATCTTTTGTCTTCACAAAACAAAGATGAGAGGTGATTTCACACAATAACATGATGATCACAAACATGACGCCATCCTCTTATTGCATAAACAAGCCAAAGAGTCACTCAACTACAGCATTCACTCTGACATGCAAGAACCTCTTCAGAAATGCAACAGATTGAATTGCTTGTTTAAAAGTTCAGAGAATTCAAACGTAAAAATCGAATATCTAAAGCAAGATGTGTGTACATTGCATATAACATACTGTAATTCTACCATCTATCACTACCACCTATTTTGACATTAGAGTGTATTTTAGCAATACAGTGTAGTAAATAATGGCTCTAAAGCTGTGACATAAATGAAAGCCTATTGGCAAAAAAATAAATAAAAATAAACTATTCAATACTGTATAATGTGCCAACTTCATTTTATCAATAGGAAACAAAGCAACACAAGAAAAAAAAAACATTTGTCAAGCAATTAAAATATTAAATGGATTTTTGACCATCATTTTAGCGTTCTTTCTTTTGTGGAATATAAAATAAGAATGTTAGAACCAAACTGTTTTGGTTAAAGGGATGATGAACTGAGAAATAAAATTTTCCTTGAGCCTTTGACATTAAGACGTCATCATATTATAAGAATATCCTGTAAGTTTCAGAACTGAAAACGTCCTTGTTAGTCCAATAAAAGCTTTTATTGACACCAGCCTCAGCAAACGACTCGTTTTTCAAAGTGGGGAACTATGACAGTCAAAGAGCACTGGCGTAGGAAACGGGGGACGTGTCCCCCTCAATATTGAAAAATGCGGCATGTGTCCCACCCAAAAAATTAACTGTACATTTGGAACTTTTATTTTTAAAGCGCGAACAAAGAAGATATCCGGTTTTGCCAGCAAGTCAAACCCAGAGTGATAGTTAGGTTAAACCCTTAAACCTGGTTAAAACTTCCATTTCATGTTTGAATAATGACCATTCGCTTCTATATTTCACTCACCGGAGCATCTGATTGGTAGAGGGAAGTTTACATTACACTAGAAACGCACCAGCTTTGAACTGGAACCTTGAACTTATCTAATCATGTTACTTATAATATCACATACCTTTTTTGCAGTTTGAATAATTAATAAACACAGCAGTTTGAACTCTTCTCCTCTTTATTATATATCACACATCAGATCACTAACTCCAAAAACCTGCGAATCATACTAAGTGCGCACCATAGACAGTAAAAGGTGCGCACGACCCATCTACGGCAAGCCCCGAGGGGAAAAATACATTGCATACACGCATACAACGAGCGCTAGTACATCATTTCCGGTATTATAGTAACAGACTTTGTTTGATTATGTCATTTACAATCCAAAAAAGTGTGTTACAATAATAATAATAAAAAAGATTTTGAGGACAGTTGCACTGTATTGAGACAGTTGAGAAATAATAATATTTTTACAGTTTTCAACAATAATTGTCATTATTGAACCCTTTCTCTTATTTTGTTTCTGATTTCTCAGTTTTGTCATTATTTTAGCAAATAAAAAAAATATTTATATTTATTTTGAGACGGTTTGTTTTAAGAACTTTCAAAGTTAGTAAAAGAGTAAAGTAAAAGTTAAAACTTTTTTATTTAAGTAGGCATCTATTTTTATTAAGTATTTATTTTGTATTAACACTGTATTCATTTATAATGTATCATTATTGCGTGACATTTGTGTCAATAATTGTCAAGCACAGGTGACTTTGCGTAGTGGGAGGGGGCCCAAATCAGACCACCACTGCAAGTATCACATCACCAAACCGTATGTTACTATTATGGTGGTGGGATGGACGTTGATTCATAGTGGCCAATATGTCCCCCCATTCCTCTTTGACATTCCTACACCCTTGTCAAAGAGGATAAAACACCACCCGCAGACGAAGATCAACGCCTACTTCAACACAGCCGGTTTAGCCCCGCCCACCGATTTGCGCATAACACGCATAGCTAAAAAACTTAGATGCCTACCTCGTGATGACAAACCGGATGGAGAGTGAAACTCATTATAATATGCAAAACTGTTCTCCACTCACAGCAGTGGGCTTTACTTTCAAGTCTTCAATGCGAGACGCCCATAAAAACCCAGCGTTTTTGAGCTGGGCTCAAAACTAGGGTAGAAAATAGCCTATTACTTATTCATTTTGATGGTTTTTTTTAATGTAAAAACCAAGCGAACGTCATAAGTTGACCTCAGACAACAATATAATAAAATTTAAAAAGCCAGTTCATGACCCCTTTAACATTGACTTCTACTGAATGAAAACAAAAAGAAAGAAAAAATATGGCACCATGTCTCAAATCATCTACTTTAATGTTCAACAGAAGAACGAATTTCATACAGGGTTGTGGGTGAGTAAATAACATAAGTAAAATTCTTTTGGGTCTTTAATACTCATTTAAAACCCATTAATCTCGACATTATATATCCAAGCATTCATGCAACCACTAAGCTGCAATACATGGCCTGTAAATATCAATATCTCAATGCAGTTATGAAAAAATAAATAAATAAACCATGGCTGTTTCTGTGTAATAAATTCTTTGTTGAATCAAATAAAATACTTTTATAGGTCTGTTTGGAATATCTATTTGATACTGTTCTTATTTAACACAATAATTATTTTAAAAGATTGTTTGAGGATAATTTCAAGCCAAATTTGATTAATTTGTTATTAATTAGATTATAATTAATCAACAAATCATGAAAGCCTTAAACATATATAAAAATTCTTAATATAGAAATATTCCACACATATTAACAGAAAAAGAAAAGAAAAGAAAAAGAAAAAGGAAAGAGGGAACACATCACATCACTCTGGTACCTACTGGTGTGGCTCCTGACAGAAGCTACAATATAAAACATTTGGAGAGACTGAAACCATCTGTGATTTTATGTATCTGTGCATTCCCAAGACACTTCATCATGAAAATGCCCTGGCTCTTTTCATAAGAACATCTTACCTCTTCAATGTCATTGTCCAGTGCTATGATGCCCAGCGGAGCTGTGAGGTTGGAGCTCCCCGAGATGGTGGTGCCAACAGAGGCTGACTCACTGATGAAGCCCTGGTACGAGGGCTGCTGAAAATAAGGTGCCTGGTTGTTCTCGTCCAAAATTTCAATCAGCAGTTCGGCATAGACAGGAAGAGGTGACCGTTATCCTGCTCGGCCTGTTCACAAACAAACAAACTGAACTGTCATGGTGAAATGATCTAAAAAGAAAAGCTTAAGGTTGTATTCTGTTTATCCATCGCATTCTCATCCCAAGGCGTCATATACGACACTTTTGCCAAAGCGTAGACATCCAACGCACATGGTACCCTTTAGCGTCAAATGAGACTCTTCAGTTATGGTAGGTTTAGGTATGGGGTAGGGTTAGGGTTAGACCACTGAAGGTGCCTTCTACCCCATATAAATCTGTGTCTCATATTGATGCTAAAGGGTGCCATGTGCGTTGGATGTCTACGCTTTGGCAAAATCATTAGCATATTAGCGTCATATATGGCGCCTTGGGATGAGAACTAGGGGTGTAAATATTAATCGATTTGCATCAATGTATTCGATTATAACAGCCGACGATTCAATGCATCGATGCGTCCGCAAGATAATTGATTAATGCGTTTATTTTGCCGCCTTTCTATTTTCAGCATCTGCTCCAACATGTGCATGCAACCTACTGCTAAGCTGCGGGTGGCGCTAACCTCATTATTGTTGTAATTCACACGCGTTATACGCTTCACGTTCACGGGGTTCACACATTGTTGAGTCTGACTTTAAAGAACAATGGAACCGTCACAGCGCGCTGAAACTGAGACCCCATTTAGCCTACTCCTGGTATTAAAATGCGATCTGTATCCAGATAAGTTATCCGGATAATAAAAAACGCATGTTAATGCAAGGTGTAAATACGTTGTGATCGGATCTGACTTACCACATCTGGAGGTAGTCTGGCTCGCATTGTGTTCGGATGTTTACCAGGTGTAAACACAATCTGGTTGTTGAAACCACATATGTATATTTTCCTCCTCCAAAAGGACCGCAGATGAGCAAAGCGTCTATTCATCAAGCCAATGTGCAAACATCGCAAATAAAAGTGAAAGTAAGTCACAGACGCTTAACACACAATCAACTTCAAGTAAAGAAACGATCTCTAAAGAAATGATCTTACCAAGGCTGTTGCCACTCTCTCTTTTTGCTGTCTTTGATTTTGAAATTAGCTGATGATCAATAAAATGCAGCTCATATCTGTTGCTTTTGGTGGCGTGCAATCCATTAAATCTGCATATAACGCGGGAGTTGAAGATTGGATTTATATCCATTTTGCAGCAACACATTTATGTGGCAAGGTGTACATGGAATCGGTAAGATCAGAGCACTTATTATCCGGATAACTGCAGGGTTGATGTATTTGAAATTTAGCCTGTAGAGGTCAGTCTTTGTTGTTTGTTTGTTTGTTTGTTTTAACAGTGAATAGGCTAAATGGCCATAGTAGACCTGCACTGTAAGCATTAGACTTAATTATTTTTAATTTGTTCTAATTACAATTTATCTGATGGCACTTTATTGTAACTGTAGATGCAGTAACTTTTACATTTGCTGTTCTATTTGCAGTGTTTTGAGCACAACATGTACACTGTGAATAGAATACTGTTGCTGTATTCTCAATAAAAGGCAAAATATACATTTTTTGTTGATTTATTTGAAACTTAATAGATATCATGTAAAAATATCGAGAATTAATCGTATTCGCGAGGAATTTTGTTGCGGGAAAGCGGGGAGAGTATCGAAAATAATCGAATCGTTGGCTTAAGAAAATCGGATATCGTATTGGAATCGTCATGCAGGACCCGATTTAAACCCCTAATGAGAACAGGCTTCGTTTATCCATGTAATCATTAAGGTACAATGATGATGGCTATACTGTAAGAATACAATGGTATACACACACCATGTTCAAATAAACCAACATTACCAAGCTACAAAAAATGGTATAAAGGGAAAAAGAAACATTACAATGTACAAGAAAAAAATCATAGTACATTTAAATAGATATTTATTATACAAACATTTGCAATTAAACAATGTATTATATTTTATATTTTATAAAGATTTTTTTTAGTATGGCTACTGTTAAGCTTAGAGACATGGTTGTAAAGCGCGTGTGCAGGTTACTAAATAAAAAAGTTACATATAAAATAATATATATATATATCTACTTCTTCAAAGGCTTTAGTTAATCTTCACTCATTTCTAATTAAAGTCCAGCAGTTAAAATACGGTCCAAAATTCATGGACCCAAAAGGTCTCGAAATTGTTTTTTGTTTTATTGAAGAGGAGAGTGTGGATACAGCTCCCGGAATATTTTCATTTCAGTTATGAGCCCTATCCATTACTGCTTTCATTAAGAAGCCATGAAAGACTGCAGATCTGTAACTCAACAGACACTTAAAATACACACACCTACACACATCTGACAATGCTGACAATGTTTTGTTTGTTATTTGGTCTCGAATTTCAGTAAGCTTGAAGCTAACTGAGAATAGCATATCGTTCTTTGTTATTATGAAACCAAGAAATCATAACAGCAAACCCAGTCATGCATCGTTTCATAGAGGAAACATTTAAATTACCCCTGCTGTTACTCTGTTGTTCCACCGACAGAGCTGAATAATTTCACACTAGCGTTCGCTCTCTCGTTTCAGTCTCTCTCTCTCTCTCTCTCTCTCTCTCAATTCAATCTCTCTCTCAATTCAATTAGAAGATACAGCATGTTTAATGTAATTAAATATAAAGCTCTATTCCAAAAGCAAGAAAACGTCCTCGCTGTCTACCACCTACAAAGGCAGCATCCAAACTGAAATTGGAATCTAAAGTAAATGATTTGGAACGCTCTATAGGCAGAAACTCTGTGTGGGATTCAAATAGTGTTCATCGCATGAAGCTTATGGGAGTTCCGACAGACTGATTGATTACAAAGTGCTGAGCTAATGATGTGATGCTCTAAGAAGCATAAAAATATATAAAAATAGCTATTTTTAATAGATGGAACTACACTACAATACAAATGTCTGAGGTTGATAAGAAATCTCTTATGCTCACCAAGGCTAATTTTATTTGATAAAAAAATACTATAAAAAGCAATATTGTAGGGGTGTAACGGTACATGTATTCATATAGAACCGTTTCGGTTCGAGGCTTTCGGTTCGGTACGCATACAAACCGAACGATTGCTTGGACCATTTTTCCTGCCGGCAAAATTCAGTGCTGGCCCGGCCAACACAACGTTGCGCAACATCAAATAGCAAGCGTAATGAAAGCAGAACGAAACTGCGCTACGGACAAGCAACATCTGTGCAGCGCTGAGCCGATCTCGATCAAGCAACACTGTTACTACATCGTGCTAAGAGATCCTGTAAAGAAAACATTTGAATTCGCCACTGAGGTAATAACATCACTGCGAGATCCCAGGAGAAACATTGTGCCGTGAATGAACTAGTTATAGCCTACTTTACGTCCATAGACCAGCAACATTCACCATGGATTTAATATAGTAACACTAACTGGAACCAGTTTGGCTGGAATGGTGAAATGCTTTCAAGTTCTTCACACATCTTTTTCACTTCAAAATTCAAATATTATATAAATAAATATAGATTTAAATGTTATTTTTAATGTGATGACCAAAACCTTATTTGTTCATCCTTCAAAGATGACCCCCATTTATAAACCTGAAAGTTTAAAGATCTAGGAAAACTCGCACTTATTTAAAAATATTTTTTCTTTAAACAAATACGAAATTTCTCTGGCATGTCTTTCTTTTTGCTGTATCGAAAACGTACAGAACCGTGACTTGAAAACCGAGGTACGTACACGAACCGCGATTTTTGTGTACTGTTACACCCCTACAATATTGTGATATTTTTTGCACTGTTATTTATGATGAAAGCATTTGTTAGTGTGCAGAAATCAAGTTGACAATGATGAGATCGCTGCATACATGTCTATGATCGGCCATGCTCCTCACTGCAACCTTTCATGCCAGGCCCACAATCTTAATAATGCCAATTATAACTTTTCACGAGTAGGTAACATTGAGAGCAGTAATCATAAAAACATGCTAAAAGATTTCAAGAAAGTTCCACTTGGTATACTTATTTCATATGTAAAGATGTTAGCCAATCACAGCAGTGGACATTTACATGGAAGTCACAAAAGACACGCCTCTTTAAAGAAAGCCTTCAAATCAGAGGTCTAAAATCAGGCTAGGAAAATGCCTTTTATTTCTAAAATTATTTTTTAAAGTAAAAATCATAGTAACATTTTAAGTGCACCCCAGGAAACATTATGAAACAATAAAAAAATGCAATTAATGACCCCTTTAAAGCATCCAGAATGCTACAGTAGATCTATGATGTCACAGAAGTGTCATTTTTACACTTCTAGTCAAATATTGCGCTGCAAACAGCAGTAAGAGCTTTAACTTGTCAATGCTGGAAAATGATCATGGTTTAAGTGGGATAATCAATGGCTAGCTGTACGTGAAACGATTTGAATGCTCAGCTTTTTCTTGGCCTCCATGCAGTGGCGATTCTACTTTGAATTACACCCAGGGCGAGACCCCCTTCTTATCTTTTATTATTAATAGTAAAATTCGTACTGATTTTCCCATGGCTGTCGTTGCTATAGAACCATGCACTCATTACACTGCGCTCTCCACATTTCTACCACAGAAAAACGCTTGCTGTAGTTCTGCTAAAAGATTTATTTACGGAGACGAGAAAAAACACCCAAGTGTTTGGGTGCACGTGCACTCCCATACTGAAAAGTTTATGAGCGCGCTTCCCGTGAGTGCATAATGAGCGCACTTCCCGTGCACCTATCTTGAAACATAGAGGATCTGAAATAAAGACCTCGAGCGCGCCAAAGACGCGATACGTGAACTAATCAGGAGATCCCCTTGACATCGCTTCTGCAACGGCACCTTCTCAGCAAGCAGGGCGCCATTGCCAATATAATTGAATCGAAATGATAAAAAAAAAATCGAAAAACTTTGCGGCACAGAGGTTTAACTGCTCGTGCCGCCCCATGTGACATGAAGAAATGCCTTCCGGGCGGCTGCTCGGTTCGCGCCGTGCCTAGAACCGCTACTGCCTCCATGTTATGCATTAAAGTTTTAATGCATTAAAGTTTTTTTTTTTGTGGGTTTACTGCTCTTTTTCTTTGCATGATTGTGTTTATGGGGTGCAATATAACATGTATCCGTGTTTTTTCTTTTTTTAAAAGTCTCATTTTTCATAAATTTCACCTTTATGGTCAGCCGCGCTCTCCCCTGTCCCCTGGACGGGCGGTCTAAAAATACGTTTACAACATTAGTACTTATACAAAATTCAGGTCCATAATGTTTGTAAGCGTTTGCCGTAGACACAAAATAGCCTAACTAGTAGCCCATAAAGCCTACAAAGCCAGCGCTGGCATTTGAAAAAAACCACACAACGCTACGTCGGGAATAATACATGCAAATACATTTAAAATGATGAAGTCTTAGCCTACTTACAGATTGTGTCCAACAACTGCTGACTTTTAACTGCTGGTTTTAAAGTTGGATCTGCTTCATGATTTAGAAACAGTTTCTTGTTTACGTTAATCCAGTGTTGAACTCATGGAGATTCTGGAAGCTGTCTCTCATAAATGTGCAGCACAGAGAGCTAGCTTACGATCGTCACTTTCAGGAATATAATCAAACACAAATTGTATCCATTGTTGTCGAAGTATAGTGTCCGTGGGAAGCCCGAAACACAGAAGACCTGACAGCTGCGTGAACAACTCACTTGACGCATGCCCTTTCCTGCATATTCCGGAGGGAGTGGTTGATGCAAATGTGTGTTTTAGTGACGTACCATAACCCAGCTGTAGTCCAAAACGAGTCGTTTTTGTAGGCAATTATACTTCCTGATTTTTAAAAGACGATATCTCTGCTTACACTGAACTTTCAGTGCTGCAACTTTGCAGATACTGTTCATGCACAAGTATTTACTTATCAGTACTTATCAAAGTTAACAGTAAGAACAGTATTAATTTGAAATATGCAGTAAATCCTTTGTAACATTATAAATGTATAGCCTATATATGAAAAAAATATGCATATGTAACCCCTTACTCCCGGGTCCAACTCGACCCGCTCCGAGCGGGCCTCCGAACCCCGGATCTCCGGCATGAGAGTCGGGCGCTCGAACAAGGAGGTTAAAGACTGCAGCCTCTAGCGTCTGTCGCTGAGAGCGCCTATTGAGATCGGGGAGTGAGGTTTACTCGCACAGCAACTACTGGCTGGCCTCCGTTACACTCACCCCCTAAACCTCAGCTCTCATCCGGGTCACGGCACCAATGCAACCCCTCCACCCGGGTCCTACTCGACCCGCCCTAAGCGAGCCTCGAACCTGAGTCTCCGGCATGAGAGTCGGGCGCTGTAACATGGAGGCTAAAGACTGCCTCTAGCGTCTGTCGCTATAGCGCCTATTGAGATCGGGGTAGTGAGGTTTACTCGCACAGCAACTACTAGCTGGCCTCCGTTACACTTATGATGCTGTTGCTTTATCTAGTGATAATCTTAAAAAAAGTATGTACCTTTTATAACTAACTATATAGTCTACTATGCTGCTGCCTACGTAATGTAGTTTTGAAGAGAACAATAGTGATAGTGTGTACATATAGAAAGTGTGTTCAATTGCTGATATTTTGGTAGATTTGCAGATAATACCCGGTGTTATTCTGGTTGTAAAAACATTCAGCCAATAATATTGTAAAAAAAAAGATGACACTCTTGGTGCTCAATATAAGAGCCTCTGGAAACAGTGAGCAGGGCGTTCGATGAACCCCTCTTATCTTCACAGTCATCTACAGCCGATAACCTGACAATATAATGACCTTAATGATGAGAGAGAAGCGCTGGTAGAGCTCTCTGTCCACAGGCTTCAGCAGACGCAGCTCAGCTGTGCTCCTGTTGAGGGAGAAGTATTCTGTGTATGCAGGAGGTTGACCTGAAACGCAGTGCAGAGAGACAGAAAACTTGTGTTATTATCTGATTCATGCTATTATTCTGGGACGGTTTATCTAAGCCATTGAATACATGAGAAAAAGGGAATTTTATATGTCCCATCCAATATCTTTAGTCTGGAGTCTTTATAAATACAGCAACAACAGAAGATTTTTATATCTGAGGGGAAACATGTAACATTTAAACCCTTTAAACATGTATTAAATAACCGAGTTTCTATTTCAAAATGCATGAATTCTATTTCAAATGAATGGAAACATGACTTAGAGTGCTGTTGTGAATGTCATTCAAATTAGAATACATTTCACATCAGCGAAAAAATGGAAAAACATTATTCTTTCTCAATAATACAACAATTTGGTTCAGTTGAAATATTTTATCAGTGCAACTTATCTGTTAGTCACCAAGCTTAATCTTCTGAACACCATTTTTAATATTAAGAATAATAATAAAAAAATGCCCCGGTGAGTTTGACAACTATAAGGACAAAAACTGCATGCCACATGCACACTCAAATATTCAATGTTTGGATAATTTGCTTTTTTTTGTCAGATATCTGTGTAAAATTTTCACTAAGGAACTAAGAAAAAAAAAACTCAGATATCTACCTCAAAGATAATTGTAATATTTTTAAGAGATGTAAAAACTCTGTAAACTGTAAACTATACCCTGAAAGAATATCGGAAGCAGCAGTATAGATATTTAAAATGGAAAATATAGCTGACGCAAGTAACAGTTGACTGGGCACATTGTGACGATGACAACCAAGTGATTTAAAGGTAAAAATATATCATATGTTTAAACTTGCAAATAAACAATATATAGTTCATTCAGTAAAATGAATGAAACATCTATTATCCTTATCTTGATTACCCCTTAAAGGGATTGTTCACTTTGAAATTAATTTTTGAAATGTTTTAGCTTACCTCAAGGGCATCCAAGATGTTAAGTGTCTTTGTTTCTGCAGAATTTTTAATTTTTTATATGTTTAGGTCAAACCGTTCTTGTCTGTCAGTCATATAATGGAGGTTTAGGGGGTTCACCTCAAAGAGTATGCACAGAGAAGTTCAAATTAAACATGATTTAATGACTCGTAAATGTAAGTACACATTGATGGCCTAAGACACGAAATGAGTGTTTTGTGTCGAGGAAAAGAACAGTATTTATATAGTTGTTATAGTTTTTGTAATCACAGTCACGTCCAAGTACTCTGATGGCGAGGGCGCTTCTATCTGAAGCCAGAAAGGCCAGGAAGTGATCTCTCACGCGTGTACATCACTCATTGTTTACACAGAGATTTCAGAAGTGTTACCCTTCACCGTAAAGATCTAAACATATTTAGATATACAGGGAATTGCAACCGCAGAGAGATCACTTTCGGCGCTTTCTGGCGCTTGCGCAGAGCGAAGCGCCCGTGCCTTCAGATCACTTGGCACGTGGCTGTGGGTTACAAGAGGTAAAAGCAATATAAATACTGTTCATTTTCTCACACAAACTGCTCGTTTCATGTCTTGGGCCATCAATGTGTACTTACATTTATGAGTCATTAAATCATGTTAAATTTGGACTTCTCCGTGCATGCTCTTTGAGGAGGACCCATGGGTGGAACCCCCTAAACTTCCATTATATGACTGACAGACAAGAACGGTTTGACCTAATAATATCAAAATTGAAACTACTGTGGAAACGAAGACACCTACATCTTGGATGCCCTTGAGGTAAGCTAAAACAAATCAACAATTAATTTCAACTATCCCTTTCCCTTTCATACAGACACACAGTCTGTAACATGGTTACCATAATCTACACTTTAGAATTAATTGAGCATCATTTACATTCATTTTGAACCTGTGTATAATAGTTCTTAGTAGTTATCTGGGAGGTATGAGAAAAATAGTGATTTGCTAATAGTAATCTACCACATTCAACTGAGCACTATTACAAATTAATTCATTAGAGTTTCTTGTTAGTTAATGGCAGGTAATACAATGTTAAAATATTGTTGTCACTCGTGTAGTTATCCTTTTCTCGTGTAGTCTCCATTTAAAACATTTAATGTTAAATTATGATAAAAAAACTAGTCCATGGCAAATCATTATCATCAATGTAAATAATAATATGTAATCTAAATGATAGAATGACTCTGCGTGTCTATTTTTCAACACTTGCAAAACTGAAGTACCTACCAACCAGTATGAAGTACAGGATTCCGGGTCTGTCCGAGGGTGGCTGGATGTTTCTGTCCTGGTCTATGGCTCGAATGGGAGGAGTCACGTTCAGAGGGTTCACTTTACTCTAGAGAAAACGAAGACAGAAAATAGTTTCCTATGAAATCAAAGTTGGCAAATAAGTTCAATATGTAATGTCAATATATATTTTTTTATTTAATTTTTTCAGCCTAGACTGAATGCAAAAGTTGCAAATTCACCAAAAACCAAATTATCTAAACTATGCAATCCATATTGTTTTTTATATCCCGGTAACACTTTACCATAAGGTTCCATTAATGCATGATCTAACATTAAGTAACACATTTGTTTCAGTATTTATCATTAGTTAATAAAAATACAACTGTTCATTGTCATTTTAATAATGGGTTAGTGAACATTATCTAAGATTAATAATTTGGTTACAGTTTAGATTATGGTCCAGTTTTCACTGTTAACTATGACTTTTGCCTCAATAAACTCCTAATTGAAAAAAAAAGTTAAGTTTAGGTATTCGGAAGGATTAATGGATGTAGAATACGATCATGCAGAATAAGGCATAAACAGACAATATCCTAGTATTATCATCAATAGAGGGTATGCGCGTGACGTCACCATCGGCTGGAGTGCCTGCAGTTACTCACAGTGAGTGGCAAAAGACTGAGCGCTGTATTTGTTTTCAGTGTGAATGCCACGAAAACAAACACAACACATATAGGGCTCTATCTTGCACCCGGCGCAAATGACTTTATACACTGACGCATTTATCATTCCTATTTTCCACCCGCGCAAAGCGGCTTTTTTACTCGGGTCGGCGCAAAAAGGAAGCATGTTTCAGCGCAAACAATCCCTGGTGCTATTTAGCAGTTCCAGAAAATAATTGCGCCAATGACCAGAAAAAACCTGGTCTAAAGTCAGTGGCGTGTTGCGCGTGACATTCAGATGCTATTTTAAGCACGCATGCTTGGCCATAATACAGAAAGTGAACAACGCGCATACACTGTAGATGATTCTCTCATCAACACAGATGCATTTTACTTTTTGCAAATTATACATTATTATAAGGAAAAATATATAAACATGAAGGAAATCATTGTTGTGTCCATGACAATGGGAAAAATAGGCATAAAGCTTACACATTTACCCAAATTATTATATGCATGTTTAACCGAAGCTAATTTGGGTGGGTTTTGTCCCATCCCCAATGTCACTTCTCTTTCTTTTAACGGCCCTGATGAGAACATCGATCTCCTCAGCTGTAGCGGATGCTGAAGCGCGCCTGGTAAATGCGCCGTTAAAATAGAAATTGCGCCATGGAACAAGCACACCTCATTCATCACACTCTTAAAGGGAATGTGATATGACGCTCTTTTTGGTATGTTTCCATTACGCCCAAACCACACCTATGAATAATGAAGCTACTCCAGACCAACCTCTTTTAAGATTTGCGCCAGGCGCAAGAGGCATTTATCCCACCGGGAAAATAGCAACAATGCCGGGATCCGCCAACAAAGTGACTTGCGCTTTGACACTTGCATTTCAGATTGTTAAAATAGGGCCCATATAGTGGGAAAGAGCTTTGCGATTGACTGAACAACTGAGACTCCAGTCAGCGAAAGGTGGATTTGCATTTAACATTTTAAACCGTTTGGAGAGGTGCGCGCGAGCCTCGCGCTCGTGCCGGACGCGTCGAGTATATACAAGGCTTTACAAATGCTTGAAATGCACTCGCGGTGGTTGAGCGAGGTAAAGTTAGTTTTAGGTCCGAAATATTTCGCCTGACATTTGTTTTCTCTATAGCCACTGTTCTAGAGTCTTACAAAGAGATTAATAGCAGGATTAGTTTTAACAAACCATTGTATATCGACATTAATATTCGTTCATTAATATTCAAAAATCACCTGCGTGCATCTAATGCTGCATACCTGACAATGCTTTGACGCGTTTGCACAGCACATTATTACATGATGAGGGAACGTCTGCCAATTCCACCAAATGCGTTAAACGTAGCCTATAATTTGTATTGTTTAAAATTACTTTTTAAATTCCAAAGCTTGTAGAAGGTGGCAATCTTGACCTGGTAGCCTTGAGTAAATTAACTTGTTTAAGATAATGATTCATAAAACATATTTACTTCACGGACACAGACGGAAATGAAAGACTATCAGTCAAAGTTCAGGGGGTTTAGGAGTTTAGGAGGGGAAGAAATAAGGCAGGATAAGGAGACTGAGAAAAAGAAAGATGTAGATGAGAAGAGAGCAGGTAGGCTATAAAATAACCGAATGCCCACTGACATGGTTTTAAAGCTATTTATTATCCTTTTTTTGGCCTTCAAAAGTCTTAAATTGCACATAATTTGGTCAGAGAAATCAAAATTTTCTCAGGGGAGGCCCCGAACCCCACTTTTTGTCCCAGTGTTAAGCAATTTTAACATACTATTGTCATTAAATCAGTGTAGATGGGCCAAAATAAAAACATTAAAATATCAAGTAAATAAGTGACAGGCGACTTGGTGCCACAGCGACACCCAAAAAGTATTGCTATACCACGATACTCAAGTTGTCCCACGGTGAGTCATTTTTCTTTGTTGCACCTAACGTTATTATATATATATATATATATATATATATATATATATATATATACTAAAAAAACTATTAAGTTTTAGGGCTGGATATGATAATATATGAAGGCTACATATAACAATGATATAAGTGATCACCCGGATTTAGACCTACCTATATTGTATTTATATAAAGCGTTCACAGGCAAATTTGCTTTATGTTTAGGTCTATATTGCTTTTACTTCCCTGGTGTTGAAATCAGACAAACATAAATGTCAGGGAACACGATTCCTGGCTGCATGTCAATATCCATGGATCACTGGATCTTTAGTAAGTTGTAAGGAACACTATATTGAGTCCAAAATTTAGTTAAAATTGATAAGTTAGTTTTAGTCACATTTTTGCAGTTTCCCCTATTAAATCCAGTCACGCAGCAGATCTTTTGCCACTCAGTCAGGCTGAGGGGGTTGTTCTGGCAGGAAAGTGATGTCAATGCATTCCCTCTGTATCTGTATACTTTTTTGTGTATGTCAACAAATTATCTAATTGGTATACTTGTACTTCTCAAAACAATTCTCCAAACAAAGCTGATGCATAAATAAAACATTCTGAGATCTCCATTAAGTCTCTGAGCTTTCAAAGAGCATCCACTGAGGAGAGTTTTCCTCTGAGCTAAAAGCAAAACTCTTGGGACTCTTGACTGTACTAATCTGTGAGTGTGCATTTCATGCAGACAAATATGGCCTTCAACAGATATGATAATAAGAAGCATCTCCTTTGTGGTGGGTGCTTCATTAAAATGGCAGTCTAAATACTAGCACTCAATGTTAAATATGTGAGCGCTCTAAATCAGATTTCTTGTCCACCTGAGACATTTAAAACTTCCCATAATCCCCCTTCCAGCACGCATTAGAGTGATTAATCTGTGCCTGGGGACAGGAAAAAGACTTTCAAACCATATCCCAGCTCTAATTGTGAAATATGTGACCCCATTAATTACCACTATTCCTGCCAAAGGAAATGAGAAAGAAACTATTCGGAATGGAACACTAGCGTAATGCTTACTGCATACTGTGCATTACACACTGTCTTCTGATTTAAAAACTTACTGAATTTAAAAATACTACTCTTACTCTTAATTCTTAAAATTGCATTTTAAAGTACACTGTGTGTAGCATGTGCATTTTCAGTATGAATGGGAAGATTACTGGAAGCAAGTTTCAAACATGCAAGGTAATGACCTTATGTAACTACAATGTATATAACTTTTTAAAACCATTGCATGTGTAATTAAGTGAGTCTTAAATTGAAAGATGTGTGATACGTGTCCCTTTGTTTTCTATATGTATGTGAGGACTCTATTTTTTTAATGCAGCAAGAATATCTTAAATTTACCAAACACTTTACGGTAAGGGTACATTAATAATCATGAATTCATGTGTAAATTAATGTTTAAATTATGCATTATGAATCATCAGGAACCAACACAAGTTCAACGTTTTTCACTCATGACTTCATGGATGAACAACACCTGAATTAAAACAATAACTAAGATGAGCACATCCTCATGAATTATGATTTATTACACATGATCATGACGTTTTCTTTGTTCACAGTTATGCCACCATTAATATCACATTGTTCATCAATGACCTAGTTACCATTTTAGGGACACACACACACATTGAAGTCATTGATAGATAATGCATAGTTAATGATGACTTCTGTATTTGAATAACAGAATGTGTGTGCTATGAGCTGTGATTGGTCTATTTTGGGTCTGTCCAATACAGTATTCATCATTAAATAAGCATTATCTATCAATGACTTCATCAAGTGTGTGGCCCCTCAACTAAAGTGGTGAATACTGACCTATAGACAAAAAACAAAGAAAACATCATGATCAACATCATGCAAATCGTTATTCATGATGATGTGCTCATCTTAGTTAATGTTTTAATTAAGGTGTTGTTCATTCATGAAAAAATATTGAACTTGTGTTAGTCCCTGATGATTCATAAGATATTAATGCTTGAATGAATGCATAATCCATATATGAATTTAAACATGAATTCTATGATAATTCATGTACCCTTACCGTAAAGTGTTACCATTAGTTTCATATTTATAATGTTAACATTTATATTTCAAATAAATGATGTTTACATGACTTTCTATTCATTAAGGAATCCTGAAAAAGGTTTCACAATTGCCACAAAATATTAAGCAACACAAAAACATGAAATGTTTCTTCAGCACCAAATCATTATATTATAATGATTTCTGAAGGATCATGTGACACTGAAGACTGGAGTAATGATGCTGAAAATTACATTTTCAAATATGGGTATTTTAAATTGTAATCGTTTTTTTCACAATACTAATGTTTTACTGTGTTTTCAAAAAAAGATATCAAATGAATGCAGCATTGCTGAAAAAAGAGATATTTTTTTACTGACCCAAAACTTGTATACTGTAGTTTGTATTTTAAATGGTGCTTTATTTTCATATTCATTAACTTAACATTTAACAGATTAAATAAAGACTTGCATCATAGCATTTTTGCACAGAAATTGACAGGTAATCATAAAGACCTTCTGCAGAAAGTGTAGGAGTTGTGTGCTAATATGCTTTTCCAAACACATAGTAATGGCAGATCAATAGAATGAATAGAAGATGCACTAAAATCCAACAAAAATGATCTAAACAAAATGGATTCCCTCACACACACTAATCCTTCATCATTTCCGAGATAATCTTAGAACAGCAGGAAAAGCGAAAAATGCAAGAACTGCAGTAAGCAGAATGCAAAAAGAGAAAGTTGAACTGCTGGAAATGAAGCAAATCTGCAGCACATTTAATCAGTGCAGAAACTGGCAGCCGTTGGGAATGCAGCTTCTGCAGTGGAGAAACATTTTTAGCATAAATTACAGAAGTCCCCCCTTAGCAAAGATCAGCCTTGGCCATTTTTTCTTTCTCTCTCCATGTAGTTTGGTTCCAGTACGACCCATCTTTTCAAAGGTCTGCCCACCCTATCTCACCTCAACTGGGTTCTGATTTCATCAAACCTTCACTTGGCTTTGATGCGTGATGAACCCTGTGGTATAACTGAGGGTCCCAATCTGATTTTTCTCCTGTCCCTGATCTCATTCAATCTGTACCAGCTAACTTTCATCATCCACCTCTTATCTCATCTAAATCCCTTGTTTCTTAGCCCTCCTGTCCCTGCTCTATGAGTCTCATCTTTAGCCAAGCGCAGGTCAGTAGAGCAAAGTATCTGATGGAAAATATGAAAGGACTGACATTTAACTGGTAAAGGGTCAAGAAAACATTCAACACCACTATGACACACATACTGAGCAGGTCCATACAATGTCCAGTGAAGACTTCAAAATGAGTCCATGAACAAGATATTTACAAGAAGATAACCAAATATTCAGGTTACACTTTATTTTCAATAGTCACTTTAGACGTTCTACTAATTATAAGTAAGTTTTCAACTACATGTCAAGTAACTATCAGTAGAGTATTAGTATATTATAGTAGACTGTCAGTAGACTGTTAGGTTATGGTTAGGTGTTATAGGCTTTGGGTTAGGAGAATAAGTTTACTTGTAGTCGCCAAAATACTTATAGTCAGTTGAATGTCTGTTGGGGGACCAACAAAATAAAGTGTTAGCAGATATTAAGCTGACAGTCTACTAATACTCTAATGACAGTTAGTTGACATGTAGTTGAAAAGTTACTTATAGTTAGTAGAATGTCTAAAGTGGACTATCGAAATAAAGTGTTACCAATATTCATGATTGGAGTGTTGACCCCTCAAAACACACATATACATATTGAGGTCAGCAAAACATGAATAGTTTTATTCAGCAAGGACTTAATTCAATTGATCAAAAGTGACATTTATAATGTTACAAAATTGTTCCCTTTTAAGGGAACTCGAGCTGCGTCAGAATGCTGTAGTAATGCCTTTGTGTGATTGGGTCAAGAAGCACGTATGAAACCAGTCCAATGGCGTGACGGAATGCCATGTGCTGTCATCGACCAGTAAACTATAATGCCTGGTTCAGATTACACGATTTTTTTACTGTTACGATAGCCACAGTGTCGGATTACGCGATTTTGACTCCTAAAATCTTGTTGTGTCGGTAAACACGACAAGACTACACGACAAGACTACATGTTGTTTCCTGACCAGTCAACACATGCCGTCTTTAACAGCGCTGTGATGTCATCGAAAAGGCGAAACTAGTCAGCGAGTTACTTCCGGTAACTGAACATAAACAAACAATGGATGAAGCGGTGAGTGTTGTATTGACTGTCCTGTGTTCAGAAAAAAGTAAAAAAAAAGAGAAAACACGACAATAGACACGTTCCTGGATTGCTCGAAGAGGACAGTATGGGCTGTCAATCCTCCAAAAAGAACTTGAGGTAAAATATTGCTGTATTGTTCTTAAATATTTTTACTTTTAGTTTTAACGTTAGCACCATCGCCTCTCTTTCGTTTTCGGCATTTTGAAAGTTGTGTACGGAAAAGCTTGTGCTCCTATTGGTCAACCTCATACATGTGACGGAATCGCCGTGGACGACCGTTAAAAAAATTAAACATGCTAGTGTTTTTGTCGTGATGTCGTGAAGCATCGCAGACGCGACGTTTGTTGCCCACTATCACACAATATACGAGATGATGCAATCGAATCTTGCATCCCCACCACACCCTACGTCAAACAGATCATGCCAAAATGGGCTAAAATCATGTAATTTGAACCAGGCATAAAGCACACCTGAACCAAACAGCGTCAGCTTCTGTGTTTTGAGCAAGCACTCTGTGAATCATTGCCCTTGGTGTTTATTGTCTTTCATGGAATTGGCTAGGCAGGAGTTTTCACCCATAGCCTATATAGATAGAAGGTATTTTATTATGTTCGACATGGGACTTGGCTGTTGTACTAGAAGGCCTCTCACTAGCATTATTTGAGCCCACTGAGGAAGTTTCTGAGAATATCTCTCTAAAGAGTGTCTTTTTCTTCGCTATTTCATCTCTCAAGAGAATTGAAGACATCAAGCACTTTCGGTATCTCTCTCGTGCATGGAATTTGCTCCTGGTATGGTAAAGGGTTTTCTTCACCCGAAGACGTTCCTACAGTTCCTTAATACTAATACTGTAAGACCTAGATTACTGCAGGCCTTTTGTCCTCCTCCGGACGTCAGACTGACAGAGCTTTACTCAGCTCTGCTCACTTAGGGCCTTATATGATTACGTCCACAGAACTGTGGAGAAAGTCTGAACGTCCTCCTAAACAGAGGATGAGTAACTGGGTGGTCGAGGCAATCTCACCTGCTTACGAATCCAGCCTTCACCATTCGTGAGGCTTTACTATCTGGACCTCGGCTCCAATCCAGGGGCGTAGGTGCTTCGCCTAGACGTTCACATTTATTTCACACAGACGGACACGTGCTCTTATGGCGCCGCGGGGTCTTCAGCGTTCCCACAGCGTTCCCCATACTACCGTTATGCCCGTGATCAACTTGGTTCAGCCTATCAGAAGCTGACGCTGTTTGGTTCAGGTGTGCTTTATAGTTTCCTGGTCGATGACGTCACACGATGTTCCATCACACCGTTTAACTGGTTTCATATGTGCTTCATGACTCAATCACTCGTTTCCTCTTCAGGGAACTAGGGTTACATATGTAACCGTTTCCTGAGCTAACACTGTCTCATCCCAATTTGTCATATTTAGGATCCCATAACGTCATCTACCGACGTTGGGGGGCCCTGAAAAGTCGTATATTGACGAATGGTCAAAAGACGTCCCCAAAACGTCAGTTATATGACGAATTGGGATGAGACTGCGCTGCCTGAGCATAAAATCAGTATATTAGAATGATTTCTGATGGATCATGTGACACTGAAGAATGTCAGTAACTCAGCTTTAAAATTAAATTTTAAAATAAATGTACAGAAAATAGACTGATCACATAATATGACGTCACCGTTTTCACAAATCCACACAGAGGCAATTTGAAAAACTCAGTTGAAAACGGTTTTGCACAACCCTTAAATTGAAATAATAATTCACAATATCACTATTTCTGTATGTTTAATCAAACAAGCATAAGATAAATCTTTCAAAAACCAAAAAAATTGCCCCATACCTTTGAATGGTAGTGTACATTAGACAGTCAGTGAGTGGTGCATATTGCTGTGTGAGGCTGAATTATTAATACACATACAGTGCACAGATTATGTCTTTCTTTATAGTTCAATGCACAATCTCATGCACATACCCTGCACTCAAACACTCAAGCCTTTCTCTAAGAGAGCAAAGCATCTATTCAGGACTGCCCACTGTATAGCCTCAGGTCACCCTGCACCGCTCAATGGGTCACAGATGAAGTCTTTTCAGTCAAGTTAAGACATCCACCTGGATTTATATCTTGCTATGCCAGCTGTTGTATACAGCATCGTAGTCATAGCCCGTGACTGAAAGCAGGATCCTTGCTGGAAAATCCAGTTAAAACTATCTTAAGGCGGTCATTGATTTTACATTGCTTCTAGTTTTAAAATAACCAATTGGGACCAGCTAGAAACCATGGTCATTAGATGGCCTAGATGAAGCTGAAGACCATTTTGGTCAAGTTTTTAAGGTCTAGTAAATTTGAAGCTCATTTGAAGACCTCTGAGGTTTTCTGTGAGTTCTTACCAGGTCTGTGAGCTCAGGAATAGCCACACGGTATGTGATGGGGTTACAGTCCTGTGTGTTGTTGACCAGAACACATGGGAGGAACATGGGGCCTAGATCATCTCCATCCGAAACATCCAGAGTTAGAGTAGTGGTTGCTGTGCGACGACTTCCTGGAAACGGAGCCCGGTCCTAGAAAGAAAAAAAGCTGGCATGTTACCATAGATACCTAGACCCTCAGATACAACGTTCACAGATCTGCATACAGAGAGACACCAACAAGGATAATGAGAGAATAGAAGTATGTGAAAGGACAATCGTTTTCCCCAAAAGTATATAAATTCTTAAACAATCTCCTCTATTTTCTTTTTAAAAGATTAAACAATAATAGTTTTATTAAAGCTTAATTAATTCAATATAATTTGTATATCAACAATTGTATCACTTTGAACATCCAACCTTTATAGATCAACAAGTAATCACAAAATGTAAATGTAGTAAAATATAACTCCCCTTGCCATAATTATTGACTGAATTCCAGTAATTAGGGTCTAAATAAATATTTAGAATCAACGTTATTTCTTTCCTACCATAAGATTTTTGTGTGAGAGGAGAGACTCAGTAACAAACCCATCCCCTCATTTTTCACATCCTGAAATGATTCGATTTTCTTCAAGGAGAGCTGTTGCAGCCCTGCTGTAAGGCATTTATTTGAGCCATTTGGCTCTATGAAAACATGCTCACGGCCTCTGGGGTCTGGACATCTCACAGAGATGCTGTTCTAGACGGGTTTAAAGCTAGTTGGGTATGCAGCTCATGTGACAGTGAAGGGATGCATTTGGAAGTGAATCAGGATGCCGGTTATTCAGTGACAGATACAGGGAGGTGTCTTGAATTTTAAAAAGTGCATTGTGGCAACCCAATAGGCCCAACACCGGTTGACCAAAAAGTCAAGGTTATTTTTTTATCTACAGGAAAGGTTATGGAGTAAGGACTCATTTAGCAGACATCTTAATCCTTAAATCCTAAAGTAACTTACAGCTCACGGCTCTTTCTTTGCAGGAATAAAATCAGTAACCTTTTGATGAACCTACTAGCATAGGGTGACCATTTTTTATTACCAAAAACCAGGACACTTGGCCTGGCAAACAGATAGGCCTACTCAAATGATACCCGAAGTTTACTGAAAGATACCTTATTCATTTCAATACATTTAAAGTAGGTTATGCCTCCTCTGTATGGATAGAAAATTGTTATATTGTTACATGAAAACAGGACATGTCCTGGGAAAACAGGACAGTTGGTCACCCTATACTAGCATGAGTTTATGCCGATTGGTTTGATTTTAAAGCAATATTGTGGGTTAGAACAAATTGAGCTAGCCTGGTTAAAACCTGACCATTCTCAGTTGTAACTGAGTTATGGTCTGGCAAAGCGTTATAGACAAATCATTTCCAGAGAGGAGTCAGCCAACGGATATCGCAGGTAGACCTAAAACCAATCAGAATGATGAAGGAGATGACGTATGAAGAGTGGCGGCCGGTGGAGAAACATGTCTGAGTGTTGTTCTTTGCTCGGTTTATAACAAAAAGGAAATGTTCAAATCACTCAAACGAATGATGTTCGACGGTGGTATCCATATCTTTGTAATGTAGGCTACAAAATCTGCTTCAAAATCCCAGCGCTGTCGTCATCGTGTAAAGCCCGCCCCAACGTTTCTGATTGGTGCCGCCATTTCGATGGATTGTAAATGGGCTTAAATGAGCTCTTTGCCAGACTAACTTTCAGAGCAAATCAAAATTTGTCGGAAGTTTGTCTAGGTTTTCCCAGGCTAAAATTGAGCAACATCAAAAACTGTGTTTATAGTAACACAGTGGAAGTCAATTGGGCAAGGTATTGGTTAAAAGCAGAAATGTTAATCATATTTTTGTTAAAGCACTTATATATTACTTGTGTTTGAAAATGTGTGTTATTGAGCTTTAAGTTGTACTATTAGCAGTGAAGCTCTAAGCAGGTGAACTTATGCACAATAGAGAGCCTAAGTCCCCCCCCCTTCGAGTCGACCACCATGGGACCTTATTTCGGAAAATATTGTATGGTAGTCAATGGCGAGAGATAACAAATATTTTGATTTCGTTTAAATTAATCCCTGAATTACACATATGATGTTTGTCAATTTAAAAGATACATTTTAAAGTCAAGAAAGTCGCAGTTTGATGTAAAACTGTTGAGATATAAGACTGTGAAAATACGTAATTACAAAGACTACAAATCCCAAAGGCGCACATTTTCTCTCAATGAATGAAGCTAACTTTACTGAGGCTATGTCATTGTTTCTATAGTCTTCCGTTATAATCGTAACGCTACTGTCATGAGTGTGTTGTTCCAGACTGCACACACACACACAGCAGCTGATCTCGCTCGTTGTTTCGCCTCCTGGGAGATGTAGTTCATTGAGCGATTTTCACATAAAACTAAAAGTTATTCTTCTGTTTTATGACGAACTGCGAACTTTCTTGACTTTCATAATTATCTTTTAAATTGACAAACTTCATATGTGTAATCCAGGACACAGTTCAGACGGAATAAAAAGATAAGTTATCTCTTGCCATTGACTCCCATTCATACTTTTTCCGAAATAAGGTCCCATGAACCAGAAGCGGAGCGGGACTTAGGCTCTCTATACTCACAATCACAAATTTAAACTCAAGAACCCTCAAAAACAAACTAAAAAAATCTCTAACGTAAACTGGCAAATGCAAAAACCTCCACCGATAAACGCACAAGTGCTAAATCCTCTCAACTCCCAAACACAAAACTCTCAAACATGAACTAGAAAGTACAAATTCAAAAGTATAACCTCACCAACACAAATTGAAAAACTCAAATGCAAGCTCAAACACTCTCAAATGCAAACTGAAACTTTAAACACGAACTCTCAAAGAAGTATACTGAAGCCAAAGTAATGAATAAATAAATAAATACAATTTCCAACAGATTTCACCTGTATACCTTCAGTTACATATTACATATTTTCAATATTGGACTTTTTTTTTACTCTTAAATCATTACTATTGTTGGTCACCCTTTACATCGGTCAGTGGGTCAAAGAAACCCTACAACTTCGCCATCACCATTATTGTGTTAATCCATTTCCTGAAAAGTAGCATTTTTAGAGATACAAGGTTTCTGTCTGACAGCGGCGATATATTACAGTCATGTTCAGTTTGTTTTGTTTTCATTCACATGAGTTTCCTTTGTCTAGTTTCCCGCCACTTATGAGTTGTCATGGTTACTGATTATTCCTCTATTCAGCTGTGTCTCCTTATTAACCTTGTTTGTACCACTATTAAAGTTCCTTTGCTGTCTGTGCACTGTTTTTGTTTGTTGGCTTGTTTTTCTGAGTTCATAAAAAAATCTTATGTTCTTTTATAATCATCTTTGTCTTCTGTGAATCTAAATGTTACAATTGCATACACGGTGATTAAGGTATTTTATCATGCTAGTCTCAGGATAACATGTTTAGTGTTTAAGCTTTTGGGCTGCCTTTGCCCTAAAGACTTCACAAGTCTTTGTAAGTGCATTATTGTAAATAGAGTTTTAAAATGTATTATCTCTGTATTATGTAAATGTATTATGATAATTAACAGCATGTCAATATAGGTTAAGTTGTATTTGCCCTGAAACAATCCTCTTGCATGCATTGAGTACAAGATCGCTGTGAAATCATTGTGTTACAGTGAAGGATGTTTTATGTTTTAATAATCTTACATTGGCCTGGACTATAATTATATAGCGAGTTCTCTCCTCATAGTTCAGCCGCTCTGCCAAAACAATGTTACCAGACAGAGTCCCAGCAACCTGCACGGTCCTGTTTGACATCTGAAACGGAGAGATAACAATAGAGATTGCAGTATTTTAAATAAAACATGACAGTTTTATTTTGAAAGTTCAGTATTCATGCATAATGTCACTAAATTAATCATTAATTACAATGAAGAACTTGAGTGTAACTGCAGAAGGTCTGTTTGATCTGAGGAAATACCGGGTCATTTGGGTTGTACTGAATGGCATATTCAATCTGTCCGTTTGGTCCGTCATTCGATATCCGTGGCTCCATTGTTTCCTGAGAAGCCGGTAAAGATGGTGGTACCGACAGGAGTGAGCTAGAGAGATATTAAAAAACACATGAAACAAACATCAGACACTGGCTTCATGCTTGTGTAACAACACAGCAACTATGCTTGTCTAACCACACAGCAACTCGTATAGGGCTCAGATGTGACCCATGTGACCCAGATAAGTGTGTGTGTTCCTTTTGGATCCCCTTAGAAGACAGACTAGATGAGGACATAAGAGGGGAAAAAATACAAAGAAAACGACACAGAGAAAGAAAAAAAAACAAGGACAGACAGCGAAAGTCAAAACTGAAAGAGAGAGCACAACTTGTACATATGCCTACACACAAATACACACACTACTGATATAAAAATAACAGGTTAGTGTCATTCAACAGTGGCGGCAACATTTCCATCTGGCATTTTTCCCAAGTAAACAAATCAATAATACCTTAAACCTATACTGTGCTATATTAAATAATTGCCGTTCTTATTTCGTATTATGTCTCATTAAACAATTTCAGATTTTAAAACATATATTAATGATTTACCCATGGCTGGCAAACTCATCTGTCAGTAGTGTTGCACATTATTTGAAAGGAAATGGAACCAATTACAGCAGTGACAGTAAATTAATAAATACATTGATTGTCAATATGGTGGAAGTTATTACAAAAAGACAAACCATGTACTGTATGATGTTTTCAAACAAATGAGTAATTCTTGCAAAAAAAATAAAAAAAATAAATAATAAAAAAAATGCTGGATTAATCACTTCTCCTTGTATTATACTTAGCCTACTTGCTAGATTGTCAGACCAAAACCATGGCCAAATCAAATATATGCAAATATAATAAAGATTACAGCCGGAAAAACACAAAACTGTATTACAAAGTAGAGATTTTCAAAATGATAACTGAAAATATTGATATTTCATACAGATAAAGTTTTAAACAGTATATGGTTTTTATTCAGCCATTTGAATGTCTTTCTGCTGTTACCACATGTATACAATGTCCCATGTAATGCATGTTACATTGAATAACTGAAGAGCTGGAAGGGATGAAGCCAAAACAATTGTTGGAAAACAACCTGACGATCTGGAGCTAATCTCATCTTGATAGGTCAGTGAGAGCATCTCTGAGGACCCACACACACAGTCTACTGTACATTACACTGCCTCTAGGACTCCAAATCAGCCCGAAAACCCATAAAAGTGCACAACCCTTATAGACCCTTTTACAGACCACGTGATCAAATAGTTGCGCGCACATTTTGGCAACGGAAGTGGTGTTGTTTCCCACTGGCTCTATCGTGTTAGCAACTAATGAAAGTTTCTCAATGCGGTATCCCAGCATCAAAATGTCTGGTTGTTGCATTTACGAGTTGCACTAATCGATATTCCACCAAGGTTTTTAGAACTGGCGGCGTCTGTGGCTGCAGGCGATTCAACGTGTTGATTGGAGTGAGGACATTATAAAAAAATGCTCGCATCTACATTCACAGTTCTTTTAAACTTCATTTGTAATTGTTATAAGTAGTTTAATTGCAATGTATGCAATCAACATATTTACTATTAAAGTACTATACACAAATAAGCTTTAAACAAAAGTGTGTCAACACAGCAATCAATAACAACATAAAATGTAAGGACAATGATAAATGTAGGTCTTGGTGAAGAATAAGAATATATACCGGAAAGATATTATTATAATATATCGGAAAGAATGATGGAAAAGAATGAATGTAGGGAAAAATGAAGAGAAAACAAATGTAGGTCTGGGTAATATGGTTGATTAATCCTCGTACATCGTTGTCTTGTGTCCTTGTCTTTGACTAGCAAGAATTTCTGATTTCAACCCACAAAAGTCTATGACATGGTATTTGGCGTTCTGCTGATGACCACAGACAACATATTCATAAGCATCCAGTGATTTATATTGTAATTTCTCTTGGGTGTACACGCTCAGGTTTCTCAACTAAATACGCATATACAGTACTGTGAAAAAGTTTAAGGCACTTGTGTAAAAATGACTGTAAATGAGAATGTTTTCAAAAATAATGTCATAATCATAAAAAGATTTTATTTATCAATTCACTTTTATTAGTTAACTATTATTAACTCTTATTAACTTTTAACAGTTAACTAAATCAAATCAATAGGTGTTTAGTACCCTTTACGTTTTGGTCTATAGTGTAGATCAAAAGCAATTGCAAGATCACATCTGCTACCACTACCTGATACTTTCCCATCTGACTTCATCACTTCACTGTATTTATCCTCCCTCCCATGTAAAGGAGGAGAGAGGCAAAAAGAAAAGAATGACAGCATATTCGACTTCAAGGTGAATAGAAAGATTGACAAGCATGAAGAAGCCAAGCTTTTGCACACCCCCAACACGTACGCGCTCACGGAAGTTATTCAAACGTATTCCAAATAAATGAAAGCCATTACATTTAAAAATAGTCCTGATATCTGTACTTGAGGAGAGGAGGGTCAGGCGTGTGTGCGCGTCCATAATTTAAAGTATAATTTTGAGCCAATGCCAAAAGGGCATGGTTTTAGATCTGAATAACCGATGGAGTATGTCAACAGACTACACAATGACTTTACATCTTTATATGTGTCAGCTTAACTCTCTCTATATACTGTGTGTGTGTTTGTGTCAAAATTGGCAGAGAGGTAATTAAATGTAACTAATGGTTAAAAAATTTGACCATCTTTTATTGGAAAATTAAACAACATTTTATTTAACTTTGAAATTTGCCTTAAAAATCTTTAAAAAAACTGGGAAGATCAAAGTGATCAAACTATATTTTATATTAAAAAAATCATCTGAGTTTATAATCTATACGTATATATTGTATCAGCACATGGGAGGCGACTACAGGGACATTCATTGTCCCATTAACAAGATCATTAGTTTGAGCCCGTTCTCATCCTTTAGCGTCATATGTGACGCTATATGCAGAAATGGCGCTATACTACGCACATGGCACCCTTTATCATTAATATAACACGCGAACCCAAGGCGTCCATAAATTCTTTAGCGTTATATGAGACTACCCTACCCTACCCCACACCTAAACCTAACCATCACAGCGCGTGTTGTATTAACGATAACGGGTGCCATGTGCGTAGTATAGCGCCGTTTTTGCATATAGCGTCACATATGACCCTAAAGGATGAGAATGCGTTGTTAGTTTATCTATTATCAAAATGATGAAAAAAATTCTTAATGAGTTCTTGATGTTCTGTTCTTTACACTGGCCGAGAGAGCTCACCGCGCTGCAACCTGATGAAGACACATGCGAATAGAAAAAAAACTCATGCAAATACAAAAAAATGCAAACAAACAGAAAAAACACCCGCAAATTAAGAAAATCGTCATCAGTCTCACAACATACGTGCTCCAAATACTCACAACACCACCAAATACAGAAACGCGTTGCAAAAGCTCACAACACAACCAAATACAGAAACGCGCTGCAAGTAACACGGTCCACAATGTAAATGTTTCCGGGGAACCAATTAAGTGACAGACCCGACTGGGACGTGCTCATAGCATACAAAGGACGTGCTTACAGCAAAAAAAACTTTATTTAGTTTAGTTTAGTTCTTCATGAGTTATATATTAACTCATGATTATCTGTGCATTAGTTAAGTATGTATTAATGCATGTTAGTGCACCCGTATTGTAAAGTGTTACCAAAAAAGCTACATTTAGCTATCGCAAATTCGTTGACTTGAAAATCAAGTTTGTTTTTTACTAGCAAATGAATGGTTTCGATGCACAGCATTTTTTTATTGGCTCTTATGGAAAAAAATATATATATTTTTTTTATTTTAAACCATGAAAATGCAGTTCCTGTTGTAAGCAATAGTGATTTTTTTTAAACAGTTACTGTCACTTTTGATTCAGTTCCTTGCTGAATAAAAGTTATTTATTTAAAAGAAAACAAAATCTTACTGACCCAAAACTTTTGAACGATAGTACTGTGTATAAATTCCCACCTGTAATCTCTTCTGGTTCATTCATCATATTGCATTCCTAGATGCCATACCCACACACCACAATGCTTTGTTGTTTTGCTGCACATTTTGTCAAATGAGGCAGGCTGTTCAGGTATTCCATGAATATAGAACATTTGCATACTATGCACATTAAATAGAAACTGAATTGACAGAGAGACAGAGAGGAAATGAGGCAATGCATAAGTTATCAAGCCTCACCTCATTAACTGATACATAGTAACCACTCTGTTGGAAATCGAGGCGAGTTGTCATTTCTGTCCCTCACCACTATCCGTACTTCATGCAGAATAACCGTTCCCACCAGCTCATTGGTGCACTGAATCCTTACCACAATTGTGGTGATGTAACTGGGCGGCTGGAAGAAAGAACATAAAGGGGTTTATAGAATATAGAGAAACCAACTATTGCAGGACGTATTAGCAAATCATGAAACATGGAGCATGTGAATGTGATTTAAAAGCTGAAAACATACAGTGCACATATGCTAATAAATGTTAACAGTACCCATTTGTGATATTTTCAAAAGCTATGACCAGTCATCAATAACATTAAGGTAGCATTGACGATACAGCCAATCTCTAGCAATAAGATCACTGTTTGTGTAAATACACAAGATTACATAACTGAATGTAACAATGCAAACACTAGAGCGTTTAGAGCGTAGAGGGCTTGCAACAACAAGGTCATGGGTTTGATTCTCAGGGAAAACCAGAACTTAAGATGTATGTGTATCTTGAAATGCAATGCAAGTCGCTTTGATAAAAGTGTCTGCCAAATGCATAAATGTAAACAGGATTAATGTCAAGTCTTCTCATTTTCTTTTGGGTAAATAAGGTGTTTGGCTGCAAGTACTCAGAATGAAACAAACAGTGGAGCTGTTGAATGAAGTGGCTGAATCCCACAAAGCCTCCTGAAGAGGACGAGAAGGAGGAAGAGGAGGGAATGTCCTGTAATCATCATCAATAGTGGCAAGAGAAGCCTGTCACTACCACAATGCTTTCAGAAAAGCACACAAACACGTGTGGTGCTTTATAGAAGGTTGGTGTATTGCACAGGGAGGCAGTATAAGAGGGAGGAGATGAAGCACTTGTGGAAAAAGGAATGGGAGAAATCACAATGATCATGTGGTGGCTGTAGGAGGAAAATCTTTTGCCTATTCAGTCTTTTTGATAGAAGCATTGGCTGGTCTTGTACTCAGGAACAGTAAATTAAACTCTGAGAGCACAGTCGAACAGAGCAAAAACTTAGAAAAATATAAAGCCTTAAAAGATAAAGCCACAGACGATCCTATTTACTCAAGTTCTATGAATCTGCAATTACTGTAAATACATATAGTGCCGTCAAAAACATTAAATAACAACAACCTTAATAATCACCATCATCATTATCATCATCATCTAAAAGATATTTAATATGTGAAAGAAAAATGTCAAAACATATTTTAAATACTTTTACTTTAGAAGCATGCTTGCCAATTGAAAATATATATATATTTTTAAGCATAAACCTCACATAATTATTGTTATATTTCTATATATTTCTATATTTCTAAATTGTGATTTTTTTAATAATAAGAATAATCATCTAAAATATACATAATATTTAAAAATATATATTTTAAATAGAATAAATGTACTTCAGAAGCAAACTTGTTTTACACTATATATATATATATATATATATATATATATATATATATATATATATATAAATATAAATCATAAACCTCACAATATTTCATTTTTTATATATATATATATATACCAAGTAGCCTGATTAGAACATCAATAACAAACAAAACAATAAGAACTAGGAAATCACTAAACCGAGCGAATGATTTTGATTTAATTACATTTATGGTAAGTTGCGATCGATTGTGGATAATGTGTTTTAGCCTATATGACGGTGAGGTTGCGCTGTTGACGCTCGCGCAGACTCTGAGGAGAAATCTACACACACACACACACACACAGCACACACACACACACACACACAGTTAACAACATAGTGCCTATAAAACAATTAAATGTGGAGTTTCTATATTTTAACATAGCCTATGTGTTAAGCAGCCTCAATTATGTATTCACGATAGAAAATGTGACATTGATTTCCTACAACAATTCAATAAACAATACAATTTTAGTCACTTACATTTTAGATGCAATATTGGCTGTTTTTGTTCTTGTTCAGCAGCGAAAATAGCTCCAAACAAAAATCATAGCAGAACCACGGCGAATCTCACAGGAACACTCATCCTGTTTTCATTACTGAATGATTCAGCATTTTGAACAAATCGGTTGAGTCAAAGATTCAATGACCCATTCATTAACACCTGTCTCATTCTTGAACGAATCAACCGTTTAAACGAATCGTTTGAATTAATGAATCAATGACTCATTCATTAATATGGCCGCCTGCCGCCACCTATTGGCGGTTTAGTGTTATGTTTATAAGTAGCCTAGTATCTTTCCAGTGTTTCTTATAGGAGGATCTTTTGTGACATCATTGTTTACGTTTGTCGCGTTGCATCATGGGAATCGTGTGGCAAGAAACACAGCTAGATACCTGTAATTTGATTGTTTTGCACGTTTGGAGGAGGATTTAGAGAAGAGGATGGTTCACTATTGCTGTTTGGTCAATTGTATGGCTTGTTGGGGGCTTGATAAAAAGTTTTTCATTTCATTTTAAATAAATAAGAACATTGATCAATGAAGACTTACCCGGCTTTGCAGTGAGCAGTGATTATTTCTCCGTTCTGCGATCACCCACGGGAGATGCGAAATTGCGAATCACGCAGTGACTTTGCTTGGCCAGGTCTAACCTCTGCTTTAACAGTCTGATCTCATGAAATGGCGCATGTATAACACGCCAATTCGTATTTCCAACATGCATAATCGCTTTTCAGCATGTTTATGAACGCCGTTGACTTAATGTTACATTACTGTATATATAAATATATGACCCACCCCAACCCCGTACCTAAACCTACCCGTCACTGTGGTTAATAGCATTTATGAGTCTTCCTCTACCATCCTAGGAAAAAAATATCGCTCCCCAGATGTAGATCTACATTTTGCTTCGTTTCGCTTCATTTAACGGCAGAGACATACACGCATAGCTCAAAATGCATAAAGATAACACGCCACTTGATTTGAAAGTGGTGTGTATGTTTAAGCAAAAATCATGATGTCATGTTGCTTTTAGCATTATCACTGCTTTCTGTTTGGCAGAAAAGATTGGCCCAACTTTGAGAAAAAAATAATCATAGCCCTCCAGGGTTTTGAAAGCCTTTAATATGTCATGAGTGAAGGGTCCTAAATAAGAATAAATGTCCCCCCAGTAGATTATAGTGGCCAAGACACGGGCGAGTCGGACCGACGTTTTTTGACATCCCAAATCACATATGGGCTTTGAATTGAATAACTTCAATTTTGTCACCAATACAAATTTTGAGCTTCTCTCCAAACCTCCTCTGGTCGTCAGATATTAAAGTGCTTATATATTGTGGATTTTGCCTGCTAACTCTCTTGAAAGTGCTTGTTGCATCTTTACAGCCGGTCATTCTATTGTTTTCTTGCCACCCAACGACTCGCGCATGCGTACAATGATGTCAAGAAAGATCCTCCTATTGCCACTGAGGGAAGAGAAAAATTCCTACCGACCCATGACCTCAACTGACAAACAACCGGAACCAAACTATTTTTTTTATGCCTCAGCCTGGACTCCAACTCTGGTGACCTTCTTGCTATTATGAGAGAATGCAACCTACGGTGAATGTGATTTCAACAAGTACCACATGTTCCTGGATCAACATCTTTGTTGATCCTAGATCAACTTTCCAAATCAACCTTCCTATCAACCAATAAGATTTGAGGGACAGGTTTACGTCAAGTTTTGAGTTAGGTTTATGTCAAGTTTAGGCTTAGAACCAGGGTGAAGTACTTAAACATCAGTGCTATTCACCTTTCGTTACTCTCTGATTTTAGGGAAACGTTATGGGTAGGGTTAGGTTTAGGGGTAGGGATTGGGTAAGGATGACATTTTGGGACAGGAATGTTGATCCAGGATCAATAAAATATGTTGATCCAGGACCATGTCTTACTTGGCAAAATCACGGTGACCGCAACCCGCTGAGACACTGTGCTGCCCAATAATAGTCATAAAAGAAATCTAAAAGTTCTTAATTTCTTATGCAATTTTGCATATGTATATTTAACTTGATTTAAGACTGTTCAAATATTTTACTAGAGAGACTAAAATACTGAGTAAGAAAATGTTGCAGTGCTGTGTGGCTGTCATCTTATTATGGCATGTGTGCTGCAAACTGGGACGAGGCATATTGTAGCTTGTTTGTCTGGCAGACTTCCATATATAAACGTGTGTGTTTGTGTCAGCCAAAGGACAACAGCAGCAATATGTTATTTTTGACAGAATGTGCTTGTCTGTTTACTCACGTCTCGGTCCAGCCTTCGTCCGGTGCTGTTGAGATACAGTCTCTGCAGTGCGGGGTCAAGGATAACCCAGTAATCATAGTTGTCCAGCAGTGTCAAGGAGATGGTTCTATCTGGATCCTGAGCACGACCATTGATCTCCATTTTTTCCACTAGAACGGTACCTGACAGAAAGAGATTGGCATGAAAATGGCTTGGTTTACTGACGTCCTCAAGGAAAACTAATGAATGCTAATAATAATTTCCTTATGAATAAATAAAGTTGTAAATCCCCATTCTGTACTGAGTCATTAAGTGTCCTATTTTGGCTCATAAATATCTGTGTATTAGCCTGGTTAAAACCAAACCATTCTCAGTTGTAACTTTCAGAGCAAATTTAAATTTGCTAATGTTGTCTGGGTTTTCCCAGGCTATCTGTGTATGAGAAGTTCAGCATGTGTTAATGTATGGTTGGCTGAGTTTTTGCCTCTCCTCCAAGATAATTACACTTCATTTTATGCTTCAAAGTGTTACAAATTATTTTAACTCTTTTTGAATCCCTGCAGAAAAAAAACTAAACTAAATAATCAGCCCTCACAGAGCATAAACCGTGAACCGGTGCTATTCAATTAAAGTTCCTACTTTTTTCTTCACAACAAAGGTCACAACAAAGGTCAGGACAATCAATACAACTGTTTGTAAAATAAATAAATATATCTGAAAATCTGAAATATCCTAGCTTAAAGGGATAATTCACCCAAAAATGAAAATCAGCCCACGATTTACTCACCCTGAAGCCATCCTAGGTGTATGACATTTTTCTTTCTTTTTTGGGTGAACTATCCCTTAACCTAACATTTTGAAGGGCATTTAAAAAAAAAAAGAAATGCGTATGATTCATTGTAAAATTTTAGGACGGCAGCCACAACACTGCAAATATAAAAGTATCCTGAAAGTAGTCAAACTAGTCTCTCCAAGCATTTAATCTCTATGACAATAAAACACTAAACTGATTACTTCTGTAAAACAAATGCTGCATTAGATTTGAAGGGGAAAAAAATATGTGCAAATAAAATGCTGCACTAAATCTTTTTATTGTCATGTAATGGCTTTACACAACAGTAAAACATCAGTGTAAATGCACCAAACATTGAGTAAACAACATTTCAATAGAGGAAAATTGTAATGATCATTTCTGAGTAAATATGCAAACAGTATGCAGAACTTATTCCGTTTGAAATGAATCAAATATCGGGTGGGAATCAAAAGTGCCCTATCAGCAACAGTAAAACTTTGGTCAATAAAACAAAATGCATTTGAATTGCAATTAAAATGACACTGTGTACAAAATAGTAACAAATCCCTTTAGAAGTTGTAATATTCCTGTTTATGTTTACTATCTGTCACCTGACAGACATAGTTGCCATAACGAGTCGCTGACGTGTTTGCATCTTACTTTGGAGTGACACCGCTTGCTTGCTAACCTTTATTCACCCCCTTTCTTTTCTTTTTTTATGTGATTTTATTCTGCTCACTATAAAAACATATAATACAAAGAGTTTGTCACATGTTAGTTGCACATTCACAACTGTGACCAAACAGTTTGTTTACAAAAGTGAGCTGCGAATCATGTAACACTTTGTCTACACCAGAAGTGAACGTTGTGAAGCTTCAAAAGTAAAAAGAACCCATTATAATCAGGGATGCAGTCTACACTGGATGTGATAAGACAGCCCTGTTCTGTTTCCTAAGTACTCCATATGCTCATCCGACAATGGTTACGTCCAGTGCAGACGGTGAAATGCTCTCTCTGTGATTTAATTAAAAATTAAAAATAGTGTTTTACATAATTCATGCCCGTAATGTCTGATGTACATTTGTCATGTCATAATACACCAACCAATTGTGATGTGGCACAACAAACTCAAATTCCATTGGACAGTGTGAACTGGAGTGGTATTTTCTTAGTCATACTTTGAAACAACATAGCCACAACCTGTTTTCATTTTTTTAACAAAGGTTATATAGCTAAAATAATAAAATAATAATAATAAAAATACATAGCACACGTATTACTGGTAAATAGTGTTTTTGGTTGTTGTTGTTGTTGTTGTGACTGTTGATGAAACATAGTTGGTTCATGTCCAAGCGCCATCTACAGGCCTATTATGTAAACTGTAGGCTGGAGGCTAAAGGGATAGTTCACACAAAAATGAAAATTATCCCATGATTTACTCACCCTCAAGTGACTGGCATTGCAGCGTATGAAGTAGCATGCAGGCATAGTGTAAGTTCCAGTGAGGAAGTGCAGGGGACAGATCAAAACAAAACACTGGTCGCGAATTAGAAGTCTAAAACGAACTTGGTTCTTGGTAGAATATTCTCATCGGTCATGACCTATGTCATACTCTGGAATGCCAGTCTCTTGTTATTGCAAGTACAACAGTAAGCAAAAGTTAGAGATTACAGTTTGTAAAGTTTTAAATATGGATATTTTTCTTTCACAAATGCATCGCTTTACTTCAGAGCCATGTGGAACATTTTTATGATGGATAGATGCACTTTTACGGACTTCAGAACAGAAACAGCTATTCACTGCCATTATAAAGCTTGGAAGAGCCAGAACATTTTTTTTTATATATATATATAACTCCGATTGTATTAGTCTGAAATAAGAATGTCCAAAGCATTCTCATCCTAGGGTGTCATATAGTGACACTTTAGAAATTTCATCTAAATTCAATGAACATGGCACCCTTTAGAGTCAATATAACACACAAGCCCCTTTTCCACCAAAGCATTTTGAGAGCTGGTTCGGAGCCGGTGCCTGCGCGCGAACCAGTTCTTTGTGTTTCGACAGCCAAAGAACCGGTTCTCGGCCAGGAGAACTGGTTCCAAAGCGGCACCAACTCTTTGCTGGACTAGAACCGTTCTTTTACCACGTCATGCTTACGTCGGGGGCTGGGGCGGGTTTAGATGTGTTCTAAACATCTTTTCTGACCATAATAAAGGACCTTAAAGCCAAGAGAAACATTTGCAGAAACACGATGGAGTCTGCCTTTGTAATTGTTATGCTTGAAGTTAACGCAAGCGTTTCTATTTTTTTTCTCCAAATTTTATAATTGAAGACATTAAAGACACAAGACAGGGGTACATAACTTATCAGAAAAGATTACATATCAAACGAAAATATTAAAAGACTTACACATTTCGATTGTTTTTAAAGCCTTCTTGATACACGAGTTAGAGATAATCCCAAAGTAATGTTGTAATTGCAAGCGTTTCTAGCTAAGACGTATGGCGACGTACACTGTGACGTAACGACGTCGTTCCCTGGGCGCTCTAGTCAGTGGAAAAACAAACAGGTTCTGAAGCGGTTCGCAAGTTGAACCAACTCCGAACCAACTTTGAACCAGCACCAGTTCCGAACCAGTTCTTTTTTTGGTAACAGAGAGCTTTGTTCGGTTATGGGTAGGTTTAGTTCTGGGGTAGGTTTAGGGTTAGACCACTAGGAGGCGCCTTCTGGCCTCCTAGTAGTGATCTGCGACTCATATTTATATCTGCATCTCACATTGACGCTAAAGAGTGTCATGTGCGTTGGATGTAGACAAAATGTCAAAAGCATCAATATACAGTATGATGCATTGGGATGGGAACGGGCTGGAATGGCATACATAGGATGACTTAAGTTTTTGAATCTACAGCCACAGATCTGGATGAGCTCACTGATACCGCAACATCATACATCAGTTTCTTTGAGTATAAGTGCATTCCTACTAGGACATTTTTAACATTCAGTAATGATATACCATGGTTAACATCAAAATTGACAGCTTCATGCTAAACAGGCTGCTTATAGAAGTAGGGACAAAATCCTGTACAACCAGCCCAGAAACACTGACAAGGGAAATCAGGGGAGAGTGGCTAAAAGAAGATGAAAAAAAAAAAAACAGCCAAAATTCCGGTCTGAGAAACATCAAGGACATATACACCAAACCCATGATCTGTAGAGAATCAATAACTGGCTGAGAATCTGAATATGTTTTAATGCAAGTTTGAAAATCCCAGTCTCACACCCCACAACCACTCTTATCTGCACTTCACACATAGACCAACACCTCCTGCAACCCCCATCATCTCGCCTTCTGCTATTCAACCTGCCCTTATGTTCTGTGTGGAGGATGTGTTCCGGGTATTCAAAAAACAGAAGTCTAGGAAAGCTAAAGGCCCAGACAATGTCTCACTTGCTTGTTTAAAAGCTTGCGCTGACCAAGTGGCCCCAGTCTTAATGCAGATCTTCAACAGATCACTGGAGCAGTGTGAAGTTCTCTTCTGCTTGAAAAGCTCCATTATCATTGAGGTGCTGGTTCCCCCTCAATTTGCCTAAAGAGCAAACAGTTCTGTGGATGATGCAGTCAACATTGGATTGAACTACATCCTGCAACACCTCAACAGACCTGGGAATTATGCAAGGGTCTTTTTGTGGACTTCAATACCATCATGCCTGATTTTGTCTTAGCGAAACTGACCCAGCTCTCTGTGCCAACTCCAAATCCGTCAGTGGATCAGTGAGATCCGTCAGTGAGACTGGAGAAACTCACATCCTAACACAGTCTCATCCCAAGAAGTCATATAACTGACATCTTGGGAAAGTCTTTTGACCATACATCAATATCCGCCTTTTTAGGGTACCCTTAAACGTCAGTTATATGACAATCCTGGGACGTCATACAACTGACGATTTACCTATAACGTCAGTTAGGTGACTGGGTAGGTTTAGGGGTAGGTTTAGGTATGAGGTAGAGTTAGGATCCGATAACGTCATCTAACCGACGTTTAAGGGTACCCTACAAAGGCGGATATTGACGTATGGTCAAAAGACGTCCCAAGACGTCAGTTATATGGCGTCTTGGGATGAGACTGTGCTGCGCATCCAGGGCCCTAACTATCAGTACTGGAGATCCTCAGCATTGCATTGGAGTCATTCGGGTTCCTGGGCTCTACCATCTCTGAACCAGAAGTGGGACAATCTCATTGAATCCATTGCGAAAAAGGCCCAGCAGAGGTTGTACTTTTCTCACCAGCTGAATAAGTTCAATCTGCCACAGGAGCTGCTGATACAATTCTACTCGTTGAGTCTGTCCTCCTGTGTTCATCTAACAGTCTGGTTTGGTTCAGCACCAAATAGGACATAGGCAGACTACAAAGGACAGTCTGAGATGATTGCTTTCCACAGTCAGGACAGTACAAGCCAAGGCTATAAAAAAAGTGTCAGTGACCTCAAGCACCAAGGGCAAAATAAAGTTGGGTTTCCACTGTCGGGCTAGTCGCCCCGCAGAGGTACCCTAAAACCTTAACACATCTCAATAGATCAACGTCACACAACCTCACCATTTCACCAGCTGACTGAACTCTAACTAGATTGGAAAATGAGCATGACAGAAGCAAACGTTTTGTATTTACTTAAGTACTTCCACCATCAATATTTGACCAATGTTTTACAATAAAAATGTTACGGTGACAGTAATTTATAAAAAAAATGTGTAAAGAGTGCACATAAATCACGCTAAATCACAAAAAAAGAGAACACATACACAGTAGGTGGACAACCAGAATGACTATATAAGCGACAACTGCTGCGGCAAATCCACCGCGGCAAAAATAAACCAGTTATATTTCAAAGTCGTTCGTGAAATGACCACCAGGTGGCACAAAGGGACACATTACGCTCGAAGTTCCCAGCGAAGAAACGTAATTGTGTAAAAGTAGCCTATATTTTAAATAGAATATAGTAAACTTGTATAGCAGAACATTTTATGAATCAAAAGTTAAAATAGGTCTATCTCGCAGTCAGTGAAAATAAATTGGGTGCAATCAATGACACTATTGAGGAATGAGAAGATTGAAGAGCGCTTCTCTCTACAAGGCACACACTGACTGCTGAACAACCAAACTTCTCGGCATTTCTCTGTGAGAAAAGTTGTGGTTGAGTGGTAGAACTTAGATTTCAATCTTTTTGATGACACATGTTTCAAATCCCAAATAAACATGGTATTTACAAAATTATCATGCATTTCCATTGTACACTAAAGAACAAATCTCATCCCACAGATTGACTGATTTTACATTTTCAAAAGCAGTTCTGTTAAAAAAAATAGAAAATAAAACTTAATGGGGTTCCTTGTAGAAATAATTTTTAAAAACAACCTACAGCTAAGCAAGGCACGTATTTGCCGGTGGGGGATTTACCCCTCCACAGTAATTAATGCTAAATAGATAATATCAAATATATATATATATATATATATATATATATATATATATATATTAGGGTGGGGAAATTCATTCTTCGATGCATCGCGATGCGGACGTGGACGATCTCTGAATCGATTCACAAATGTCAAAAATCGATTTTCAAAAAAAAAAAAATATTATTTTATATATATTTATAATAACGTAATATTGACGCAACGTGAAAGACGGAACTCTGAAGCGCAGAAGTGCAGTGGCCGGACCGTCTGTGGCGTGCACATAACAGAGACGCAGAGGCGATGACTGAGCGCCGAATCCAAAACACCCTCCTCGTTAAAAGCTGACATGTGGAGGGGTGTGCGATAGCACCATTTTTGATCGTGGACTATTAAAATGTCTCTCACTATCTGCTTTTGAAGAAATATCGTAGTATCGTGTTACAGTGCATTCTATCAGTTCAGTTCTGGCGCATCTGTCTCAACTGTACAACGCGACGTAGCCTACACATCACACGTTAATGAATAGGTACGGGACACTGCAATTCACAAAAGTTCATTATTTGCATAAGCCT